>JASAMZ010000894.1:0-72289 GCA_030248115.1 Linhomoeus sp. GSCO2_2 | reverse complement strand
TCTTTCAGGTGACATCTCTCCAACAGACAAGCTCTGCCATTGCCTCTCTTCATTTCTCGTCCAATTCTGTGGATTTCTCTGCAGCACGATGGGAACAGATAGCTCGTCAGGACTGATAGCATCATATTCATCAGCTAGATTGTCTTCTTCATCAGTTTCCTCTGAAACTTTCTCCTCCAAAGCAAGAGCTGTCCTCAATCTTTGAGCACTGGCGATCAGTTCATTCATCGCATTCTCATGTTTGAGCTCTCCTTGATTCATTTCGTGTTCCTTTGCCAGAAACGCCTCTTCAATGTTTGAATATCCATCAGTCAGTTCTTTCTCAGTTCTGTGCGGTAGGTGAAGCAACAACAAACTGTAGTAATATTCCTCAGTATTCGTGCTCAGATTGCTCGTTCGCAAACACATGGCTCTTCTCCTCTTGTGAAGTGATCCACTGCCATCAAGTAGCACCATCTGCGGTTTAGCCTCAGCAGGCCTTTTCTCATACCAGGAAGCGAATTGGAACAGCGTCAACTTTTCAAGGTCTCTCGGCCGTTTGCGATAGACATCAATAATATTGTCATCAAAACAGTCTTCAATTGTGTCGTCCTTATTACAGTTGTCCTCACTAGTTTTCTGAGCGAGTTTCTCTCTATTGAGTCTCTTCAATCTCTTTTCAGGTTTCAAAGTACTGATTCGTTTCACTTGACGATTGCTGTACACCATATCAATATCACAGATTCTATACGCAGCCTCTTGTGCACTCATTTGTCTCGTTTTGAGTTGACACATTCCCAACATCATCATTCTGCCTTCTTGACTCAAAGCACTCGCCATTTCCATGTTATTGAGGGTCTCTGATAGTTTGCTGTTCAACTCGTGAGGCTCTGCTTTCATACCATATTTGCAAACATAGAACGCCATGCCCTTTTCACCATAAACCAACTGTATGTCCATATTAGCTCTCCAGCGTTCCAATATCTCAGGATTATAGGCACTTCTTCACAGCAAGTGCCTGACGCCGGCACGGATCAATGGTGCGCTTGATTGCTAAACGAGACCGTTGTTCTGTTCTTGTAGTGTATGTAGGTAATTGTCACAGTCGAGAGTTTATTATCATTCTCAGGTACGTCTGGCAGCCTGTCTCGGGCTCGTGCGACGGCAGTGGCGGCACAACCGCTTCCACAGCTTCAACTGCCTCCTCGTCAGCCACCACCACAACCGCTCAGCAGGGCACTACCACTACAATCACAACGACTACTGCTGCAACTACACCTGCAACCACTGAGGCGACCACTGAAGCTCCCAGTGGCACTCCGGTTGGAACACATGGCCAGCTGCACGTCTGCGGCACCCACCTCTGCGACGAGCATGACCAGCAGGTCCATTTGTTGTGTGACGCGCGCCGAAATTTAAATGGGGGCGTATTACTTTGACAGGCGGTTCGAATTTTATGTTATGTTATGTTATGTTCCATTCCTTGCGTTGCCAACGCTCTTTGAAGAAAGTTGCATAGACGTCACATGGCGAAGGCCGACGATTTTGTCCAAAGTTGTCATCTACTTCCAGGTCCAGCTGAAGGGCATGAGCACGCACGGGCTGCAGTGGTTCGGCTGGGGCAAGTGCGTCACCGAAAACTCCATCGCTTCCTTGGCCAACGACTGGAAGGTGGATCTTGTCCGCATCGCCCTATATGTGCAGGTGGAACTGCTTAGTATTGGAAGCATTGTGCAGTGCAATGTATGCATAGGTCAATCGCTCGAAATTTCTATTTTCAACTTCTTAGCTGCCTTATCCCCTAGAGGCCGGAAGCAACTGTCATGATACAGCGACCGGTTAACGATCAAGTCTTATGACATGAACGGATCAAGTGTCAAGCGAATTAGAAATCTTTTCGAGTATCATGCTGGGTGCCATCCTAATGCCTGACAAGCATTTTTCGCTGCACGGCTCTACGACCTGCTACGACCACCTTCCCCTGTCCCTCCGCAAAGAATAGATGTCCATTCGCTAGCGGCACATGTGTAAGTGCATGGCCGCCGGCATGTACTGAACAGAACAGTAGCAGCACAGTTCGACTGGCGGGGTGTCTTCTCAGCATACAGAATACAATTGTAACCACGTAGTCGTTTGAAGCCTGTGGCCGCCACACCCACCCACCTACTCTGCCCGCCACATGCAGACGTTACAAGTGGCCATTTGGTGCTGGGTTTGTATTCCTGCTAGAGTGTGCACTAGTCAATGCTGTCATAGCATACTGTCAATACCACCCCAAATTTGAAAATCACAGAGCTAAGGCAGTGTTGTGCGCACAGATTTTAGAGTTGGTGAACTCGCCCAACCATTCGTTCACTACCATGCACAGCTTTTGTGCTTCCGCCTTGCGCGGTGTTCCCGTCCTCATTTATAGAACTAGAGAACGTTCACACCAACTTTTCCCTAGGGCATTTCGCTAGATTTATTCATCACAAATGCAGGCGTCATTGCCTGCTCCATCTACCTGGTATGAAACATGGCACTTCTACCACTTGCTATTGTATGGTCTGCAGTGTGTACTTGCACAAAGACTTCTGCTTCGAAATGTTTCATCGCATGCCAGACGTTTGTGATTACTTGGTGAACAATTGGTGGTAGTTTGGTTCTGCAGAGCGGTTTGTCATTTAGAAATGAAGCACCAAAATAAATGATGAGGCATCAACTTTTTAGAGATGCTTTCTGAGAGAATCGACCTTTGCCAGCAGGAAGACGGACACTTTTTTGTCGACCTCCTTCGATTTTGGTGATTTCCAAGTATGTTATAGTGCTTCTCAAGCCGAGTCGAGTGCAATGTGTCACAACCTTCTACGTGTCGTGGTTCTCAAGATACGGCCCTTCAAAAATCACCCTATTTTGGGCCTCTTTAACATGTGCTTCATAGGACCAAATTTCTAATTTTGCCCCGCGTTTGCGCAAACAGCCCGAGCCACAAAATATTCTTTCTGGAAGTGATGCACAACAAATTGCACCACACGGAGCTGATAGTTTCATGAACTTTCCAGGGGTAGCTTGCAGTCAAATTTTGCGTCCAAGTTTTTGCCTAAATATGAAAATTTTTCGAAATTTTTGAAAACTACTGTGCCAACACATCTTTGGACGCTGAATCGAATGGTGAAAACCGCATGGCCGAGCGAAGTCTATTACTCGAGAAAATAAGGGTCGAAGTTCGATTTTGCTGCATTTTGCAGTCTATTGAGCTGAGGTCAGGTTTTCGCTTTGCATTCGCTCAAACGGCGCGAGCCACAAAATTTTCTTTTTGGAAACGATGCATAACACATAGCGCCACACAAGGATGACAATTTCTCGAAAGTTCCAGGGGTAGCTTGCAGTCAAAATTTGCGCCCCGAATTCTACGAAAAAATGAATATTTTTCAAATTTTATGATAATTGCTGCTCCCATGCAGTTTTGGACAGTGAATCGAATGGTGAAAACCGCATAGTCGAGCGATGCATATTTCTTGAGAAAAGACGTTTCAAATCTGGACTTCACCCTAGTGCATTGGTACCGTTCTAAGTGAACTTCAGAGCACATTATCTCGAGAAATATGCATCGCTCGACTATGTGATTTTCACCATTCGGTTCAGCATCCAAAACTGCATCGTAGCAGCAATTATCATAAAATTTGAAAAATATTCATTTTTTCATTGAAGACGGGGCGCAAATTTTGACTGCAAGCTACCCCTGGAACTTTCGAGAAATTGTCATCCTTGTGTGGCGCTATGTGTTATGCATCGCTTCCAAAAAAAAAATTTTGTGGCTCGCGCCGTTTGCGCGAATGCAAAGCGAAAACCTGACCTCAGCTCAATAGACTGCAAAATGCAGTAAAATCAAACTTCGACCCTTATTTTCTCGAGTAATAGACTTCGCTCGGCCATGCGGTTTTCACCATTCGATTCAGCGTCCAAAGATGTGTTGGCACAGTAGTTTTCAGAAATTTCGAAAAATTTTCATATTAATTAGGCAAAAACTTGGACGCAAAATTTGACTGCAAGCTACCCCTGGAAAGTTCATGAAACTGTCAACCCCGTGTAGCGCAATTTGTTGTCCATCACCTCCAGAAAGAATATTTTGTGGCTCGGGCTGTTTGCGCAAACGCGGGGCAAAATTAGAAATTTGGTCCTATGAAGCACATGTTAAAGAGGCCCAAAATAGGGTGATTTTTGAAGGGCCGTATCTCGAGAACCACGACACGTAGAAGGTTGTGACAAGTTGCACTCGACTTGGCTTGAGAAGCACTATAACATACTTGAAAATCACCAAAATCGAAAGAGGTCGACAAAAAAGTGTCCACGCAATGGTCGATCCTCTCAGAAAGCGTCTCTTAACACGCAACCACTGAAGCATCAATGGCAATGACGAATTCCGTCCGATTATCAAGATTCCCGTTGGCTTGATCTTCCACCTTTCAAGCATCGAATTCAACTGTTGGCTTGGTGCTTCGCCGTGGATGGTGTCACTCGACATCCTTCCGGCCTCTAGGGGATATGAGGTGCTAGCTGTCAGTTGATTAGATATCGAAATCTTGTGAAACTCTCTACGGATGGAGCGCAGCCTTCTCTTTGATCGATTTGCTGGCATCATGGAAGAGTTCAAGAAATTTGGCAACAGAAAAGTTGATTCCAGAATCAGTGTTTCCTTACAAGATTTGGTTTCCTCCGGCATCGACACTAAAACTTTCGACACTAAAACTTTCGCATGAGCGCATCAAACTATTACGTCATTGAAAGTCTACTGCTACTCTCATCAGTTGTCCTTCCAGGAAGGCGGCTACGAGAGCGATCCCACCGGATTCACCCAGCAAGTGGACCAAATCATCGCCGAGTGCGAAAAGTACGGCCTTTACATTCTCATCGACTGGCACATTCTCAACCCTGGGGACCCCTGGACCAGTCTCGACATGGCTAAGACCTTCTTCACCCACGTGGCCACGACGCACGGCGATAAGAAAAGTCTGATCTACGAAATTGCCAACGAGCCTAACGGGGTGGACTGGCCGAGAATCAAGAGCTACGCCGAGGAACTCATTCCGGTTATCAGGTGACTTGTAAAGGGGCCCTAACCACATCAGCAGGGTGGCTTCTGTACTGTGACTTTCAAATAGTATTTTAAGAATACCAACATCAAAATATTTGCTTTCGGCAGTCCTTTCCTCAGAATTATATTGTCAGCACAGTCCAACGACGTGCGACAAACCTTTTTGAAAGATTTCCACTGCCGAGTACTGTTGTACCTCCGCGGTTGCTCACAACCTACAGTAATGCCCCAAAAGTCCAATTTCGCGTCGAATTCCCAGGGCCATCGATTCCGACGGCGTGGTCATAGTGGGGACCCCTGGGTGGAGCAGTTTCGGCGCCTCTTCGGGCGGCCAAGTCTCCGACATCACGGGCAATCCCCTGACGCTCTCCAACGTCATGTACGCCTTCCACTTCTACGCCGCCTCGCACACAGACTTCCACAGGGGATTCTTGGACACGGCCTCCGACACTCTGCCCGTCTTCGTCACGGAGTTCGGCACGCAGACATACAGCGGCGACGGACAGGCGAGTCTTCTTTATTGCACGAAGGAGTAGCTATAGCTGATATACCGGAACTCATCTTTGACCCCCCCCCCCCCTTTCCCCCAAATATCGAGGGCATGCCGCCAGGCGTGGAGGGAGGGGGGGGGGGGGGGGGGGGGGGCTTATTGGAGGATTTACGGTGTGTAGGTGCGTAACCGTCACGTATCGACTTGAGTAAGCTTCGATTGCACGCGTGATTTGGCTTCATTCTTTGCGTCTCCTGCGCCCCATCGCCCCCCCCCCCCGCCCAACCTTTGGCGCCAAATCCAACGCGCTTCCTTACCTTCCTTTGTGCTTTCGAGGCACTGTACCTCATTCGCATCATATTCCTTGCAATCACGTTTCCAGAACGATTTTGTCAGCGGCCAGGCGTACATCGACCTGATGGCCCAGAAGAAGATCAGTTGGGCCAACTGGAATTTCGCCGACGATTTCCGCTCGGGATCCGTCCTGAATCAGGGAGTCTGCGACGCCGACGGTCCTTACACGGGCGCCAATCTGAAGGAAGCCGGAGCGTGGATCAAGAGCAAGATTTAGATGGGCAAGATGCTATGTCGAAGGTGAATTGTGATATTTGGTTGGTGCACGTTATTTCGTCACTTTCTGGAACTTATTGGGTGGGTTAGCGTTCTTGCACTGAAATTGCTCTATGCACCTGACTGAGGAGTTTGAAGGTCCGAGTCAGCTGAGAACATCACACGCGCACGAGAAAACTCGAGGTTTGGATTGAAAGAATGCTACCTTGCGTGGTTGCGTCCTTTGTGAACGTGTGCGACGCGACCAATCTACACGTGGCGATCAACCTTTGCTCCAAGTTTGGTACGCAGTGTACTCCGTTGACATGACGCGTGTTGTGTTCACGCGTATGCAATAAGCACTACGCATTAAGGAATTCCGATTGCACCGACGCAATTTGTAGGCGTGTCGGACGCTGACATTGTTTGACTCGTGTATTCTCAACATCCACAAGCACAAAGCGCGCTTTTGCAAAACGTGACAGACAAAGTAGTTATTCTAGGAGGGTGTGCGCTATGCGCTCTTATCAGAGGTAGCTGTGAGCATGGGCTTATGCCGAGGTTTCAGAACGCGCTTCGCATCAGTCATTGTTTGCATTATGCAGTGGGCCGGCAAGCGCGCCTTGCGCATGCAATAAATTAATCCTCTCGGCTACTATCAGCCAGCGAAGCAATTCTGCGGCGCTCTGAACACAATTGTGAACGCCATGCACTACAGTACATTACCCACATACTGTGTTGTGTAGGTACATACATACAATAGCTGCTAACATAGAGGGGAAGTGCGTAGCTACAAGACTGAATTATTGACACACTTGCAATAACACTGTCTCAGTAACTGTTCGCGTGTCGTCCTGCGCTTTGCAGTAATCCGATCCCACACTGCGTGAGCATCTGTCTGACCGTTTGGCGAAATAGGCCGGTGCACTAAATTTTTGCTGTATCTACGGCCTTTCGTAGAACTTTCCATGTGTTTTCTCATTCGACGTTGCTATCGTATTCATTCCATACTCAGAACATGGGACGTCATCGTCGTCCGACAAGAGTCTTGCTGGTCGCGCTCTGTGTAGCACACTGCCACGTCTGCGTCAGTGCTCAGTTTGCAAGGAACCCGCAATTCCCACAGAACCAGCCAGCACGCAACCCATCTGGCTTCCAACCACAGTATGGATATGGGGATCCAAGCGGATGTGGAGAGTTCAGGGCGGCAAAAACTGCGATCACGGGCCAAGTCTACGGATGCTACGGTACTATAACGCGATGAGACGACGACGACGACGACGGCGGCGGCGGCGACGACGACGACGACGACGACGACGACGACGACGACGACGACGACGACGACGACGACGACGACGACGACGACGACGACGACGACGACGACGACGACGACGACGACGACGACGACGACGACGACGGCGGCGGCGACGACGACGACGACGACGACGACGACGGCGACGACGACGACGACGACGACGACGACGACGACGGCGACGACGACGACGACGACGGCGACGACGACGACGACGGCGGCGGCGACGACGACGACGACGACGACGACGACGACGACGACGACGACGACGACGACGACGACGACGACGGCGACGACGACGACGACGACGACGACGACGACGACGACGACGGCGGCGACGACGACGACGACGGCGACGACGACGACGACGACGGCGACGGCGACGACGGCGGCGGCGGCGGCGGCGGCGGCGACGACGACGGCGACGCACAAAATTTTTTTCAGACAATTTATACCAGTTTGGTTATACGGCTGGAGACCAGCGCGTGCCATCCAACCAAATGTCTTCTGGGATTCAAATACGCTTGCCGATCAACATGCCGTTCTACGGTGCCACCTACAATTACACAACTGTAACTCTTCAATTAGTTTGCAATATCGATTTGTTGACTTCACGTACAGTGTCTCTCGCCACAGATCGCGCCGCACGGCTACATCGCATTCGCGACAGTCAGTGAGCCAAGTCTCTCCTTCAAGATCAACAAAGACACCAATTGGCCGCAGGAGGTCGACCCGGCTATGATGGCGCCCTACCTTTGCAAACAGAAGCCAAGCACGAGGGTGTGCAATTAATGTAAATCGATTTAATAAATCTTCAAAGTAGATAAATTGAAAATCAGACAATAAATAAAAGGGATTCACCAGATGTACGCTCTTCAGACTTCGAGCACTTTCAGGCAAATTGTCAATTTTAGCCTGGCGCTTCAAATGTCTGGTTTCGAGTCGTGGTGCGGTCTGACCTCTTTGGAAGCAACCAGCCCACTATCTTTGACCCTGAGGGCAGACTGCACGACACGCTGGGTGACGGCGCTGGCGTGTTCACTGGGAGAAGAAGATACATGGTCTCTTCGCAGTATGGAGACTTCTTTCTGGAGCAACTGATGAGGGATTTACAGGGTGAGTGAGAGCTCAGTCGCTCATACATGTAGTGGCTGTGCGTTCGCTTCCATACAAAATAGCTCCCTAACACTGATGGCAATGTGGTTCAACGGGTTTCCGTTGCTCACAAAGCGCTGTCAGGTACATGTTACCCGCTCATTAAGTGTTTCAGAGGGCGTGGTGGGAGCGGGCGCCTTCAGAGCGGACGCAGCTGTAATTGTCACCTGGCAGAATATGGTATCGGCCAGTGCCTCAGGCAATGAGGCTGAGGACAAGGTGTCAAGTTACAATACAGTATGATTGCTCTGTATAAATATTAGGTTTCATCGAATTCAGGTGGCGACTTACCAACTGGTTTGGCTGGCGTCCGAGGACGGCAACTTGGCCTACAGTATCATCAACTACGATCGTCTGGACTTCGCAGCTGCCGATTTTAGGGACAACGCCATCAGGGCCAGATGTCAGGTGTGCGTGTTGCGTAGTCTCCGGCTCTGCGTTCGATTTCATGAGTCCAATAACTATGCCACAGGCGCTGTTCAACGGAGGCAACCACACGGGCAGCGTGTTGGTGGATTTGTCCCAGTATTATAAACAGGATCCCAAGTCCCTTGCGAGTCGCTCGGCAGTGCCCCACGTTACACGAGGTCGTTGCTGCGACGTTTTGATCAATACTTCTTGCGCTAGGCCGTTTCTCGGGCGCAGCCGCAGTGCGCTGGGCTGGTGTGGAGCAATACCACGCAACGAGACCAGTTCAGAATGAAGTGCGGCACCACATGACGCACAACGCAACGCCCCCATTTGTTCAGGCAGACACATGTTTCGCGTGGACGATGTGGTGAGGAGGGGAGGCTGCTCGAACAAGACAGGCGGAACCTGTACGTTGACTGCAACCCGTAAATGCAACAGGTTTCTTCACGTGGGCGGTTGCAATTACAGACCCGCTGTTGATCTATCCCGACATCGTCAACATGTTGGGGGAGACGCACGTCGACGTCAACGGCATGTGCCTCTCACAAGACGAGATGTACGTGCTGCAGATCTCCCAGAGAGAGGTCGGCGCAGACATAATTCAAATTTGGAGTTTAAACTTCTGATCTACCGTGTAGCGTCTCACTCTTAGAGCGCCTTATGTCGTCCCATGAACAGCGCCATAGCTCGCTGCTACCTGCCCCGAATCCAAGACTGGGGCACCAAAGAGGTCTTCTTTCAGACCGTGTCTCTGACTAGCATCGCTGTCAACAAGGCTTTCGTGGGCTGGATCTATTTTGGCGAGTTTTGCATTACAGAAATGCAACCGTTGGCGTTTCATCCGATAATTGTATTCGACTTACAGTTTCCCCAACCCTCGACCCCATGAGACTGGACATCGGCCCTCTGTGGGAGTGGTACGAGCCTTCGGCGGCGCCCAACACAGCCCGAGTGAAGTGGTACCCGAGGAACTTCTCGAATCCGGACTTGCGGTATGCCATTCTCAAAATGGGCCTACGCACATGGCTGTCGAACACGTGTACTGAGTTTGAAGTGAGACGAACGAACACATATTATGACCACTGGTCGCCATAGAGTGAACACTCAACCGCCGAAAATGAAGTGTGCCTTGAAGAAAGTCTGTGCTTACCTGTACCTAGATTTGTCACGACTGACACAACCCGGTTCTAGGATGAATCCAAACAACTACCGTCATATGCGCATAAGCGACCCTCGTCTGTACGCACAAGGTCTGGAGCTGTGGCTGGTTGGCTACAGGGAATACAACGACCAAACGCTGCACAAGCATGTTCCCATGCACAGAGTAATGGCCAGATATAGAAGTGTCATCAACAATCCCATCATGAGGGGCGACCTTACGAGGTGTGTTCATTTCTTGATTGGTTGGTTAATTGTTCAATTTAATTAAGTCTTAATTTCAGCCCCGAAAGATATCGCGTGGCCACAGAGCGAGTTGACCTAAATAACTTCGAGATGCATCTGAACGGTCAGCCTGTGACCCCGCCGCGCGACTTCGATGACAACTTCTGGAAGAATATCTACGAATACCGAGTGGGGTATTTCAAACTTGCAGCAGTGAATGAAATGGAAGTGCGACCAGGATCTGTAGTCCCCTCTGGGTAAGCTGTCTTTCATTTGTAATATTTTAAGTTGGCTTGGTACTAACAACTGTAATTCTACCTATTATATGCTTGATACATACAAACTCAGCAAAGCTCCCGTCTAACTTGACCTTAGTCATGCGTTGGTCGCCACCGCATTTCAATTACAGTAAGCAGAGCTAAAAGCTGCCCAACGTCCAGACAACGGAAAGTCGTCATCTTACAGTCTCATTTCTCCGCCCATTCCCCTGCACTGGTTTTGGGCGAGGTTCGACCCCAGGAGCCCATTGGTCTCTGAAGGGAGCGACACTTCGACAAGAACGGCCGAGGTCGAATTCATTGACGAGCAGACCAAACACTGGTAAGCATTGTACATGTAGTTTTGGCTCATGGAATGTACGCGTAACCTCAAGAAAGGGATTCCACATCCACATGAAATGCAACATAATGTCGCCGTGGCAGCCACAATTTGCCCCCGGTATTTTGTGTAATTCTCCGCATTTTCCCACAATGACAGTCTTTCCAGGTGCCAGGACTGGTTCGACTCCGACGGCGACTACGACAACTACGTCCAGTTCACAGAGATGAACGCCTCCTGCCCCTGCGTAGAGGCGCAGGCCCGCCTCGACTTTGGACGATTCATGCCCCATCCCAGATGCTCTGAGGTGCGTCAATTCCTACACGCTACGCGGAAGTCGATTGCGAACACAGTGTGCCGCGTGAACAAACGCCCGCCGCGTCGTCTTGTCAGCCATTGATTTCCAGAAGTTCGAAAGAGCATTTCCACCTTCAGAACTTCCGCTCCATCAGTTGCCCCGTGAATCTGGGCTCCGCCAACTGCTACATGTCGACTACCAACGTCTATCGCGACAACCCCGCCTCCCCGGGAAGGTCTGTGTAGCACAACAGTTACAACTATGATGACGACTGATTCAATTAATTGAATTAATCAGACCTCGAGCCGTTTCAGCAAGTCCATTACACCGTATGGCCAAACCTGCTGCTACGACGGAGACGGACTGTTGATTCACACCAGTTACATATTCATAACGGACGTTGACGACACGCCCTACTATCCCGGCTTCCCCGTGCGCGCCTACGAGTTTGGCACTCCGCCATATCAAGGATTATTTGAGGTGGGAAGTGGTGGAAATGTTTCAAAATACTACTAATTAAATAACGTCCGGTCTATAAGGGCCCACCAGAACAACGTGTGCAATATATATAAGTTATTCCTGTAAAAGCCGAGACTGTGCAAAGTACCGTAATCAAAACGCGAACAAATTGGGCGGACCAGTGGAACAAAGAACGGAAGTATGCACCCACTAGCCGCAGACTTCATTTAATGAGGACGATGACGACACGACGACACCAATGCTTCAGGTGCCTGGGCTATCAACCTTCTACCACGATCTCATCCCCTTCCACTTCTGCTGCCGATGGAAGATGTTCGAGTGTCAGTACATGTACTGGAGAAGGCCCACCAGCACCTGTCAGGCCTACACGGCGCCCGCAGTGGGTGGGTGAATACTCAAATTGTGAAGTGGATTTTGTGTGTGCAAACCTCTGACTTTAGGAATGGTCATGGGAGCGGGTCACGTTGTGACCGTGGAGAACAAGAGGTTCACATTCAACGAGCCTGGAATCTACACACTACTGAGGGTACCCAGCAGGGTTACCTCAGGAGCTTCTGATGAGGTGCAAGTGTAACGCGCGGCTGCACCTCTATTCTCCACTTTTGTCTGCTTCAAACTTGTCAAGGCGCAATTGGACTTCTTACATAGACGAATCCACAGGGGCGAGATGAGCCGCGGCTACAAAGTGTGCCAATACCGTAATTCACAACTGAGCGCGAGGCCGAAAACGGCTCTCAACGTCGTGAAATTGAGGGAACTGCGCGTGGCTGAATGCCCAGGGATCCTCTTTAGTCAATAGTCTGCCAATTCTGCTCACTAATTGTCCTTGCTTGGATTCTTGCTGACGTGCTTGGGTCAATGACACTGGCTAACAATGTATGTACATTTCTTACAAGAACAACGCGCGCGCCATGGAGCGTCAGAAACCGTCCTACAAAGCACACACCTCGAACGCGCACTGAACCACGCAATGAAACTGCAGACACCTGGCTTGGGCCGCAGGGCTGACTCACAGGGCGTCAGACGATGGTTGACAGGGCAATGGGGCTGCTGGGATGGACCTTTGGGGGTCTGGCAAGGGTCACAGACGGGGGAAGTTGGCGTATACGGGTGGTGCTGTTGGGGACTTGGAAGTTTGGAAAGGGACGTTGGGCGCCGGGGTTACTGGCTCAGTTCCTCGTCGGGCATCTCGCCTCTTGGTGGGCTATCCCTCTCCTCAGGCAGATGGAACTTGGAACCGTCTCTCCTCCTGTCTGGACTCGTCCTTCTTGGGGCTTGCTCGTCTCCAAAGCTGTGGACTCGCTCTGTGTCGCTTGACTCGCTCTCGACTTGTTCCTTGCTCGTTGGCCTCTCTCCTCACCGACGATCTCTGGTCCTCTTGCCGTCCTCTTGCCCTCCTTCTGGCCGTCTCTCTTGGTCTTCTCTAGACCCCCCCCCCCCCCCTTCGGTCTGACCATCAGTCCGCCTTTATACAGCTCGGGCGGCGACGACAGCCGGTCGGACGGAGGGCGCGGGCCGACATCGAAATCTTTTTGACTTTTTTCGCCATTCCGGTCAAACGGCAGAGCCACGGGGGATGCAAATGGAAGGGGAAGGCTAGGCAGAGAGCGGGGCAAGGGGGACGACGAGGTTTCTGCTCCACCACTGCGCGGCCCGCGCAACAAGCGAACGGTCACAAAACGTTTCAGAAAGATTCCATTTGAAGCTAGACGGCCGCGAAGCGGAGGGTTGCAAAAACATTCTTAAAAGATTCCATTCCAAGCCAGAGACAGACGCGAATTGAATGACTACAAAAACGTTTCAAGAAGATTCCGTTTCTAATTAGACAGACGCGCGCAGATTCCTAAAGACGGCCAAAGCAAAAGCTACATATATGGCAGCGACGCATTAAGCATTACATGAACGACAGAGCAGAGCAAACTATGTACGTACGCAGGGTGACATGAAGACAACGCGCAACTTTTGTGTATGCACAGGTGCAGCTACCGTTACACAAGCACACTGTCACACAATGTGTTCCCTTCCTGTTGTGTTTGTCAAAGCGCACGCAAACAATTTTGCAGGTTCGAATCCAGCTGAGACTCGAGCGCTACCCGGACCGCTCAGTGGACTTCGCGGCGCCGCATCTTGCTCAGGAGAACTTAGTCCAACCTCTCAACACTTCAGTCGTCACTGGAGTCGCCATTGAAGTATGTATAAGTTTATAAACACAATCGCGGTCACATTTCATATCTGTGCGCTACAGTAAGCACTTCCGCGTCCCATCAGGGAGCCGAATCGGAGCGGGTGCACGTGGTGATGCGCAAGGACACCCGAAGGTTTCGCTACAGGACCACTGTGGTGGTGGGAGGAGTGCTGAGGTACTTCGACACCATGCAGCTGCAGAGATACAGGGGTGGGAGAGTCTGAGAGGGGACACGTGAGTGTTGAACTATTTGCCGATCCTAGAGCGCCTGCACTTGCAGGCGTGATTATCTACGTCAACAACATACAGCACGGGCAGCCGGAAGTCTATGTCGTTCTCGAGAAGGCGCAAGTTGGCGTCAGGATCAGGGAGAGTTACTCCATGGACGTGGACAGGCCTCAGGACTTCAGAGAGAGCTTTGGAATGCTGGACGTGTCAGTGGGGCTTTCCGCCCTCGACTATGGCATTGTGGGTGGTTATTATGACGACGGCGACGACGAGGACTCAGAAGGCGAATGGTTCTTTTCAGAACCCAAGTTTGCCCCGGGCTGAAAACCCACGCTTGCAAGAAGAAGCGTATCTCAACTTAGCGCCGGAAGGCCTGCTTAGACCCTTTCCCTCCGAAACGTCTTGGGGGCCCAATCTAGACGAAGAAAGTGACAGTGCGGACGACACCCTTTCTTCTGCGGAGTGGGAACGACTGAGACTGCGCTGTCAGAAGCTCTGAAAGGTTCACAGGTGAACTACAGTAGCCATGCAAATTCCTTTTATTTCAGACCAGGTGGTTTCGTTCACCGCCGCTGTCAACTCGGTCAATCTTGACACCAACCTCTTTCGAGTTGAGACAACAGAAGAGGGCGTCTGGCCCGGTAAGGAGCTGGTCGAGGAACCGGCATATCCAGCTGCCATCAAATACAGCGCGTGAGTGACTGTAAAGCGTGTCTCTGAGAACTTCTGGCACATTCAGATACACATAATTTTAGATACGGCTCATTCAATCATTGGACAACGGATCGTGTGGGCCAGCTCGTGCAATACTGCCGAGGATTCCAAGAGAACATGTCTTATCCCGGCGATTATGATTACAGCTACTACATGTATCAGGCAGAAGGTGAAGGCGAGTATAGTGAAGGCGAGTGCAGATTACAGAATATGTAACATGCATACTGTAATGTGGATACTGTAGAATGCTGCACTGAAGAGCAACGTGGACGTGGACGTTTAGTATTTCAAGCTTGTGAACTGCCAATTACAGGCTCGGTGGAAGGTCTATCTTACAAGGACTGCAGATTCAATCCGTATGTCCTGAACGCCGCGTGCAACGACAACAAACAATGCACGTAAGTTTACAGAGGACAAAATTTGCGATTACGCGCTGCACACTGAATAGAGAATTGTTTCTAAGACCTCTCTTTCAGCTACGACTTCGCCACTATGGGACAGCAACTGGAAGCGGATAAAATGAAGAATGCTTATGAAGAATTCGTTGATCGACGAGCCGAAGCAGTGGACAAATGTTGGCGCACTCATTTGCAATCCCTATTCCAAGACTTTGAGCGACGTGTTTCAGACTATAGCTGCGGAGCGATGAACATCGAATATCCAGCCTATCTCGCTGTTTACCCACCCGAAGGTCCGATGTATCTGGAGGGGGACACCCTAGAGTGCGTTCACTAGAGCAGCATAACAGTAACAATAATAAACCGGCACTAATGTTAGTGCTGTTGTCTAGTATACTATGTGAGTAATAGTACATTACACGCACCTCAGCCTAAAGAATTCACTTCCGTATGGGTCTCATAAAATTTCAGGTACAGGTGCTTCGAAGACTACTTCATGTTTGGACAAAGGGATTTCAAATGCCAGGCGTTGTACGAGACCTCAGAGGGAGAGAAGGTTGTCGGCTGGACGCTGGGGCCCCAGCCGTACTGTCGAAGTGCGTTTTAGGATTTGAACTTTGTATAAGTTGGTAATTCAATAAAATTCGATCAAAGTAAACCGAATACCGTAAACCGCCAAATGGTGGCGCGCACCACTTAATACAACCTAGCCATACCATGCGCCACTGTTTGGACGTGCATCATAATTTGGTCGTGCACCTCTATTCGGCGGCTGACGGTAAATATTGCTTCGTATACTGGTGCGTGGTTACCTATGCGTTGTTCGCGTGGGTGTTTTGGACTTTGTGATCTGCCCTCTGCTCGCAGCAGACGCAGAGTTTACGCCTTTATGGTGTGCGGTCAGTATCACAAATAAACTTTGAACTTTGAACCTTTGAAAGATCAGAATAAGCAACTCAAACGTGAACTTCCAGGTCGGGTTCACGAATTCTTCCTTCGCTGGTTCTTCGCCGTCGGAATCTTTCTTCTGCTCCTCTTGATGCTTCTTCTCGTCTTCTTCTGCTGCTGGTCTGTAAAGCAGACGAGACTGGAGGCCAGGAGAAAGAAGGCCGGTAGACGAGTCAAGGCTGAGAATGTGGAGAAAACTCCAGTGCTGGAGGCAGCGCCCTTGGCGGAGATCGATGAGGAATTGGAGAAGGATGAGGCGGCCGATTTGAAGAAGGTTGGTTGGGTGACTTCTGAACGAATACTGTTGTATGTTCTCCGCAACATCAAAGCGAGCGAAATGGCACACTGTACGTAGCTAGTTATTGTCGCTTGGGCAATCTCTGAGGGTATTCCAAGCGATAGAATTTGTTCCTTGCTGCCTATGAGTATCACAAAGAGTTGTATTCAATTCGTGTAAAGGAGCCGTTACCGCCCAGCCGATCCGACGTCAACCTGCCGCACTACAACGACCTACCGAAGGATCCATTTGAGGGTGAGAAATGGGTCACAATCATGGTCTTGTAGATACGACTTTCTACATACTTTGTAATTTCGTCGTTTGCAGACTTCGTCTCGCTCAACGGAACCTCTCTCGTGTTGAAAGACTCAGAAGAGCCCAATATGGAAAGTGTACCACCGGAGAAAAGCATGACACTTCCAAGATACAGGCGGGACAGAGCAAATGGAAATGATCTCAGCAACTACAACGGCAGACTAGACACGGCTGTGTGATCGTTCGAGTATCGAGTTCACTGTTTGTTCTGCGTAATTGTTGATTTATAGGGCGTATTTTATGTTCTATTGCCACGGTCCCTTTGAAGATATTGCTGTTCGTATGTGTATGTTCAGTTGTTGTTCCCCAAGACACCTCACATCCGCTCGAAGTGGCGCTGTGCTTGGACTGATGAATTGGCGCCCCCTCCTCGGTTGCTGCGTTATGGTACTTCGCCATTTATCGTTAGTTCGAAATGAGTATACAAGCTACAGCGAACGCTCGTCATATCCGAAGTGCTTCTTTTGCTGCGCTAGCCGCCCCACCAAAATGCGTCATCTCGCCTTAAGGGAGGGCCAACAGAGCCCTTTCGGTGTAGCTTTGAAACTCCAGTAGTATTTTATCACCGCTTTACCTTCCATAAGAACGTTGTTCCTATCACTAGCCTTGTGACGGCGTCCGACCTCCGACTGTAAACACCTGCCGCCCACAAAGGGAAGAAGACAAAGCGAAGTCGCCGCCTCGGCCGATTATCAGAACAGCAGTTGTCTGCTACAGTACGCAGGGTGATTTACGTCCGGCGTGTAGAGATGTGGAGTGCCATACAATCTTGTTAAGCGAACTACACAATGTATTGTCTGTGTTTGTCGACTGACTGTCAACTTTATGGTTTCGAGTGCTCGCTCGTTCGGTGCTCCATGTAGAAGAGGTTCCTCTAACGCGAGCGCAAAACGCGAATCTGAGGAACGGCGCGAAACATAAATTCGGAATTTCATTTTCAACTTTCTGTGCGAAGTTCAAACCAGATGCCAACTCATTGAATGTGCGACCGTGTTGGTTGGTTGTTTGTTTCTTGTTCAACTAGGTAACAGTTGTAAACGAGAGAGGTGCGCACCCGGTTCACGCCTACGCTGCTCGATAAGAGTGTTCGACACGAGTTTTTTCGCCGCGCCTCAGCGCGGCGAGGTGTATATATACGGATGACAATGTGTGTGTGTCTGTCTGTGTGTGTGTGTGTGTGTGTGTGTGTGTGTTTCCGTCGCACCGAAGTAAAGTCAGTGACATATGTGGTCAAGTAGAGTCGATGTCGCTGAGTACGGATCCGATGTCCGTTTCTGTTGCTAATTTCGCATTTTCGAGATATTCGCAATTAAAATTCGAAAATGTCGAAAATCGACTTTTTCGTCTGATGCGGCAGCCGCGAAATTTTTTCAGAAATGGAAGGAGCATGGACCGCGGATAATTTGTAACACAAAAGAAATTTTTTGCAAATGTGGAATTTAATAGAAATACGCGATTATTTGTCAGAATTGCACAAATTGACTAAAATACAACGTCATTTATTGACGAATGTGAATGCAGAAATGCAAAGGTCGTATGCCAATAAGAATTTGTGAAATAGTGTTGCAGTTTTTAAAATTGCAATTTCGGGATATTTTCAACCAAAGTATGAAACTGTCGAAAATCGACTTTTTCACCTGATGATATAGCGGCGAAATTTCTTCAGAAATGGAAAGAGTATAGACTACGGATAATTTGTAACGCAAGAAAATTTTTTTGCAAATATGGAATTTAATAGAAATACGTGATTATTTCTCAAAACTCCAAAAATCAACAAAATAGAACGTCGTTTTTTGACGAATTTGAACGCAGAAATGGTAAGGCCGTATGCCAATAAGAATTTGTGACATATGTTTACAGTTTTAGTAAAATCCAATGTCGAGATACTCAGAGTTAATATTTTACAAAAAATGTCAAAATCGAGATTTTTGTCTGATGGCCAGAACAGCTGTTTATTGATGAATATGCACTCGGAAACAGAAATGCGTACGCTGAACACAGGAATTCGCTCGCACCAAACTTTTGGTAAGTTTTTTTGTTGGGTATGACGTTTTCACACAGGTAGGAAACATCAGATTAACGGCGTCGTATCATGCCGATAACATATAGCGAACGCGGCGATATCACTGAGCTTCAGATCAGCTGTACAGACAACCGTATAGTGGGGATAGCTGCACGTGGCATTAAGGTACACATTCTCAAAACACTTTCTCCAGATGCGGCTAACGATGTGTACAAAGTTCACTATAATGTCCACCAAAATTTGACAGACACAAAGTATAGGTTGAACTTTTTACACACACAGCTTGTTCCTCGGTTCTCAGTAAAACGACTACAGAAGCGCACTGACAGTCATACTAAACCTATTGTAGCTTGTCTCAGATACGAAATGGGACGTCTCATCGCAACATGGATCTCAACCTTTCTTGCTTCCGTCACAATTTATGGAATTTACATCACTGCACAACTTCTGGACAACACGCAGCTGCCTCAAAGCCAAGACGTCGGAACTCAGACGAGGTTTTCTTCGTCGAGAGATTTGGCGGACCAGACAAGTTGTGGAGAATTCAGAGCGGCAAAATATGGACCCAGAGGGCGATTTCTGGGCTGCTACGGTAGTCCAGCCAGACAACGTAGATGACAACAACAACAACAACAACAACAACAACAACAACAACAACAACAACAACAACAACAACAACAACAACGACGACAACAACAACAACAACAACAACAACAACAACAACAACAACAACAACAACAACAACAACAACAACAACAACAACAACAACAACAACAACAACAACAACAACAACAACAACAACAACAACAACAACAACAACAACAACAACAACAACAACAACAACAACAACAACAACAACAACAACAACAACAACAACAACAACAACAACAACAACAACAACAACAACAACAACAACAACAACAACAACAACAACAACAACAACAACAACAACAACAACAACAACAACAACAACAACAACAACAACAACAACAACAACAACAACAACAACAACAACAACAACAACAACAACAACAACAACAACAACAACAACAACAACAACAACAACAACAACAACAACAACAACAACAACAACAACAACAACAACAACAACAACAACAACAACAACAACAACAACAACAACAACAACAACAACAACAACAACAACAACAACAACAACAACAACAACAACAACAACAACAACAACAACAACAACAACAACAACAACAACAACAACAACAACAACAACAACAACAACAACAACAACAACAACAACAACAACAACAACAACAACAACAACAACAACAACAACAACAACAACAACAACAACAACAACAACAACAACAACAACAACAACAACAACAACAACAACAACAACAACAACAACAACAACAACAACAACAACAACAACAACAACAACAACAACAACAACAACAACAACAACAACAACAACAACAACAACAACAACAACAACAACAACAACAACAACAACAACAACAACAACAACAACAACAACAACAACAACAACAACAACAACAACAACAACAACAACAACAACAACAACAACAACAACAACAACAACAACAACAACAACAACAACAACAACAACAACAACAACAACAACAACAACAACAACAACAACAACAACAACAACAACAACAACAACAACAACAACAACAACAACAACAACAACAACAACAACAACAACAACAACAACAACAACAACAACAACAACAACAACAACAACAACAACAACAACAACAACAACAACAACAACAACAACAACAACAACAACAACAACAACAACAACAACAACAACAACAACAACAACAACAACAACAACAACAACAACAACAACAACAACAACAACAACAACAACAACAACAACAACAACAACAACAACAACAACAACAACAACAACAACAACAACAACAACAACAACAACAACAACAACAACAACAACAACAACAACAACAACAACAACAACGACGACGACGGTACAGTGTGACTACCGCTTGGTTACAGACAACCTCTACCACAAACAAAATCCGTGACATTGACGTGAAAAAAGTTGGGGAGCAACCTTCAGAATTGTATGATTCTCTCAGATCGGGACTCTTAATAAATTCCAATTTCGAGATATTTAGAATTAAAATTTTAAAAAATGTCAAAATTGAAATTTTCGTCTGATGGCCAGAACATCTGTTTATTGATGAATGTGCACTCGGAAATAGAAATGAATGTGCACACGGGAATTCGCTGTGAAATGAATGCACACACGTGATGAATGTGCACACGGGAATTCGCTCGCACCAAACTTTTGGCAAGTTTTTTTGTTGGGTGTGACGTATTCACACAGGTAGGAAACATCAGATAAACGGCGTCGTATCATGCCGATAACATATAGCGAACGCGGCGATATCACTGAGCTTCAGATCAGCTGTACAGACAACCGTATCGTGGGGATAGCTGCACTTGGCATTAAGGTACACATTCTCAAGACACTTTCTCCAGATGCGGCTAACGATGTGTACAAAGTTCACTATACTGTTCACCAACATTTGACAGACACAAAGCATAGGTTGAACTTTTTACACACACAGCTTGTTAAGCGCTGCAGGCGAAAATTTTTGAATTTCCAAGGGGGGCGGGAGTCTTTTGGGGAAGGCGGGAGGGGGGTACCTGGGGGGTATGGGGGGGGGGGGGGGGGGGTACACCTCCGGCAAGGGGGGAGGGGGGGGGGGCTTACCCCCTCAAGCCCCCCCCCCCCCCCGGCTACACGTATGCACTCGCGAAACAATAAGCACAATTGAATTGAATGAATGACACTTACAAGTGACAGTAAAGACAACGTCGCAATCGCTTCCGTCTGGCTGTCCATCGTCGCAGTTTGGATGGAGGGAGTAGTCATGAATGCTTCTAAATTGAAACTGCCTACCAGGTTTTTTTTCGAACAAGCTGTTTTAAAAAAGTTGAGTTGTTTTATTAATACAGAGTGGTTTGTGAGTATTTTAAAGTGGAAGAGTAAAAGAGTGGATACTTTTGTAAAGGATTTCGAAGCCTTTCCGATATGACGCGCGCCCGCCCGGAGTCCACTATTCATGCGCTACTTCTGACACGCTCCTTTCTGAGGGGTTCTTGCAGGGCAACATTGGGATCGCCCGGGATTAATTTTTTGAGCAAGGCACACGCATTTCTGAGCGGTTGTTGCAAGGCAACATTGGGATCGCCCGGGATTATTTTTTTTAGCAGACAAAGTTGTTCGTACGACAAGAGTTAAAAAAACAAAAGTATTTCTTTAGGAATGACCGCTCAACAACTGCCTCAACGTAAGCGTTCAAACGGTCGAACTAATGCCGCTCTACAACGTACGACGAGCGAGTTAGGGCCGATTTGCTGTTTGAACCTTTGAGTTACTGTAGCTCGCAAAATTCAAAGTTTTGAATCTCGACTTCTCTTAAAGGAATGAGCAGTGTGCCGAAACCTATTCAACATGCTCAAGATCGTCTCTCTACGACGAAAGACGAGCGAGTTAGAGAAGTTTTGCGTTTTGAACCTTCGGGTTACTGTAGCTCGCGATATTCAAACTTTTGAGTTTCGGCCAATAGAAGAACAAATGATCAGTGAGTCAAGAGCTATCCAGCAACTCAAGATCGTCTCTCTACGACGCACGCTGAGCGAGTTAGAGCGATGTCTAGGCTACAACGCTAGAATGTCGCTTTTCGTGGTGCGTGTTTGCGTAATTAACAAAATTTTTACGCCAAGTGAAAGAGCACGCCGAGACCTTTTAGTTGACCTATCGCACGCCGCTCTACGACGTAAGATGAGCGTGTTAGAGCCGTTTTGCGTTTTGGGCCTTCGGGTTACTGTAGCGCGCGCAATTCAAACTTTTGAATTTCGACTTCTCTTAACGGAATTCTCAGTGTACCGAAACCTATTCAACGAACTCAAGATCGTCTCTCTAAGACGGAAGACGAGCGAGTTAGGTAAGTTTTGCGTTTCAAACCTTTGGGTTACTGTAGCTCCCGAAATTCAAACTTTTGAGTTTCGACCAATAGAAGAACAAATGATCAGTGAGTCGAGAGCTATCCAATCTAGCCAAGATCGTCTCCGTACGACGCACGCTGAGCGAGTTAAAGCGATTTCTGCGTTAAAAACGCGAGAATGGCGCTTTTCGTGTTGCGTGTTTGCGTAATTAAGAAAACTTTTAATGCCAAACGAAAGAGCACGTCGAGACCTTCTAGTTGACCTATCGCGCGCCGCTCTACGACTTTCGACGAGCGAGTTACAGCCGTTTTCCGTTTTGACCTTCGGGTTACTGTAGCGCGCGCAATTCAAACTTTTGAATTTCGAAGTCTCTTAGCGACATTACCAGTGAGTCGAGAGCTATCCATAAAGCCCAAGATCGCCTTCCTACGACTTTCCAACACCGAGACCTGAGAGCGTGACACACGGACGGACGCACGAACGCACGCACGATAAGCTCTCGTAGGGGTTCGCCCGGCTGAGGCCGGGCGAAAAAAGCGCCCCCCCCCCCTCCCCCAAAGCGCCCCAGAGCGCTTATTTGGCATGTCTTTCCAAATGTGCGCCCTGGGGCGCTTATTTGGATAAAGATGACTAGCGTGCTTTCCCGTTGCAGAAGAATTTGTGTCATGTGATTAGCATGGTATTTGTATCGTCTGCCAATGTGCTTGTTCAAGGCGCTGCTGGGGTACCTCGTTTCAACGGTTAGTTTGGCGAAACACTCGCTCAAGCGGCTAGAATTGCCTGCGTGAGCATTGGCGTGCTGTCCATCCTGTTGCAAAGGTCTGTCCTGTTGCGAGCCAACGGCGCTCGTCGCCTCGCGCGACGATCCTGTTGTAACGTCTGAACTGTTGCAGCGTCCTGTTGCAGAAAGTCTGTCCTGTTGCAATAACTGTCCTGTTGCAAGCGAAATAGTCGCTGAAGCGGCTAGAATTGCCTGCCGGCTCTGTTGCAATTGCGCAGCGTCCTGTTGCAGAAAGTCTGTCCTGTTGCAAGATGTGTCCTGTTGCAAGTGAAATAGTCGCTGAAGCGGCTAGAATTGCCTGCGCGAGCATTGTCGTACTGTTCGGCTCTGTTGCAATTGCGCAGCGTCCTGTTGCAGAAAGTCTGTCCTGTTGCAAGATCTGTCCTGTTGCAAGCGAAATAGTCGCTAAAGCGCCGCGCAAAACAAATGATAGAAAGCGGGCAGATTTTCCGGTTGCAAGATCTGTCCTGTTGCAAGATTTGTCCTGTTGCAAAATCTGTCCTGTTGCAAAGGTCTGTCCTGTTGCGAGCCAACGGCGCTCGTCGCCTCGCGCGACGATCCTGTTGTAACGTCTGTACTGTTGCAGCGTCCTGTTGCAGAAAGTCTGTCCTGTTGCAAGAACTGTCCTGTTGCAAGCGAAATAGTCGCTGAAGCGGCTAGAATTGCCTGCCGGCTGTGTTGCAATTGCGCAGCGTCCTGTTGCAGAAAGTCTGTCCTGTTGCAAGATGTGTCCTGTTGCAAGTGAAATAGTCGCTGTGAAATAGTCGCTGAAGCGGCTAGAATTGCCTGCGCGAGCATTGTCGTACTGTTCGGCTCTGTTGCAATTGCGCAGCGTCCTGTTGCAGAAAGTCTGTCCTGTTGCAAGATCTGTCCTGTTGCAAGCGAAATAGTCGCTGAAGCGGCTAGAATTGCCTGCCGGCTCTGTTGCAATTGCGCAGCGGCTAGAATTGCCTGCGCGAGCATTGTCGTACTGTTCGGCTCTGTTGCATTTGCGCATTGCAAGGTTCTCTGCTCTACCGCCCACTGCCGCACTGTTCGCTTCTGCAAGGCTCTGCTACCGTGCATTGCCGTACTGTTCAGGCAAAGCCTGCGTTGAAGGCAGGCAGCAACAGGCGACGCTGGCCGTGCAGCGATTGATTTTCTGCGGTCGATGGATCCAAGCGAGCGAGCTTCTCTGCGGGACGCCGCTGGCGTCCTGCTGGCTTCCTAGCGCGCGCATGCTGAAGCGTCGCGTGGCGAAGTGCTAGCGAGGCAGGCGCATGCTGAAGCGTCGCGTGGCGAAGTGCTAGGAAAGGCAAGCGTATTCAGACAGACGGACGGACAAAACACCTAGCTGGCATAGTAATGTAGATTTGAATAAAATGTGCATTTTTCTTCCTTGCGTAAATTGTTCACCTAGAAAATGAGGGTTTGGCGTGTCTATGTGGGTCTGAATTCTCCATTTTGTAAGAGAATTCAAATAATTATCTATTAAGGTTAGCAGTAAAATACGATTTTGTATACCAGTATTCGCCGATTATGCACTTCCGTTGAGCACAAGCTATGTAGTGTATTGAAGTGCCAACAAGCTCCGGTATTAAAAAGTTGAGTTTGTATTCTGACTGACATTGCAAAGAGTTGCGTTCTTTCTGCAGAGAGTGCGAGAGTTCATCGCCCGCATGCTCCGCTTCATGAGCCCCCGCTTCGCAAGAGGGTATTGCATAGCAATATTGATTTCGCTCGCGATTTGGCTTTTAGAGCAAGAACATCCCTCTTTCAAGCAACGTTTTTAAAAAAGTGACAAAAAGTCTTGGCAAACAATTGACAGAGCACAAAAGAGTGCACTATGAGCAATCAAACGCAAACCGTGTCGCACTTCTGCATGTAGCATAGAGCGATCTTGGTGTTAAAATCTTGAGAATGGCGTTTTCTGCGGTGCGTACTTGCGTTATTGAAAAATTTATTGCTGCCGCATGAAAGAGCACGCCGAGAGCTTTCACCTAACGTGTCGATTGCGGCTCTACGACGTAAGACGAGCGAGTTAGAGCCGTTTTTGTGCTTTTGCACTTTTGAGTTACGGTAACTCGCAAAATTCAAATTTCTGAGTTTCGACCAATGGGAGAACAAATGATCATTGAGTCGGGAGCTATCCAATAAGCTCGAGATCGTCTCTCTACGACGCAAGTTGAGCGAGTTAGAGCGGTCTTAGCGTCAAAATCCCGAGAATGGCGTTTTCCGCGGTGCGTGTTTGCGTATTTTAAACAATTGTTGCTGCTGCATGGAACGGCACGTCGAGAGATTTCACCTGGTTGCTGGTTGGATTCGATTGCCGCTCTACGACGTAAGACGAGCGAGCTAGAACCGTTTTGTGCTTTTGCACCGTCGAGTTACTGTAACTCGCAAAATTCACTTTTGAGTTGCGACCAATGGAAGAACAAATGATCAGTGAGTCGGGAGCTATCCAAAAAGCTCGAGATCGTCTCTCTACGACACAAGTTGAGCGCGTTAAAGCGATATTAGCATCAGAATGCCGAGAATGGCGTTTTCCGCGGTGCGTGTTTGCGTAATTGAAAAAACTTTTGCAGACGCATGAAAAAGTACGTCGAGGGCTTTCACCTGACTTGTCGATCGCTGCTCTACGACGTAAGACGAGCGAGCTAGAGCCGTTTTGCGTGTTGACCTTCGGGTTACTGTAGCGCGCGCAATTCAAACTTTTGAATTTCGAAACCTCTTAGCTGAATAATTAGTGAGTCGAGACCTATCCGCAGAGCCCAAGATCTTCGCTCTACGCCTTTCCAACGCCGAGATCTGAGAGCGTTACGGACGGACGGACGTACGTATGTACTCTCGTAGGGTGTCGCCCGCCTGAGGGCGGGCGAAAACAAGCTGTTTTAAAAAAGTTGAGTTGTTTTATTAATACAGAGTGGTTTGTGAGTGTTTTAAAGTGGAAGAGTAAAAGAGTGGATACTTTTGTAAAGTATTTCGAAGCCTTTTCGATATGACGCGCGCCCGCCCGGAGTCCACTATTCATGCGCTACTTCTGACACGCTCCTTTCTGAGAGGTTCTTGCAGGGCAACATTGGGATCGCCCGGGATTAATTTTTTGAGCAAGACACACGCATTTCTGAGCGGCTGTTGCAAGGCAACATTGGAATCGCCTAGGATTAATTTTTTTAGCAGACAAAGTTGTTCGTAAGACAAGGGTTAAAAAAACAAAAGTATTTCTTTAGGAATGGTCGTTCAACAACTGCCTCCACGTAAGCTTTCAAACGTTCGAACGAATGCCGCTCTACAACGTAAGGCGAGCGAGTTAGGGCCCATTTGCTGGTTGAACCTTTGGGTTACTGTAGCTCGCGATATTCAAACTTTTGAGTTTCGACCAATAGAAGAACAAATGATCAGTGAGTCAAGAGCTATCCAGCAACTCAAGATCGTCTCTCTACGACGCACGCTGAGCGAGTTAGAGCGATTTCTATGCCAAAAACGCGAGAATGTCGCTTTTCGTGGTGCGTGTTTGCGTAATTAACAACATTTTATGCCAAGTGAAAGAGCACGTCGAGACCTTTTAGTTGACCTATCGCACGCCGCTCTACGACGTAAGACGAGCGTGTTAGAGCCGTTTTGCGTTTTGGACCTTCGCGTTACTGTAGCGCGCGCAATTCAAACTTTTGGATTTCGACTTCTCTTAACGGAATTATCAGTGTACCGAAACCTATTCAAGGAACTCAAGATCGTCTCTCTATGACGGAAGACGAGCGAGTTAGATAAGTTTTGCGTTTTAAACCTTTGGGTCACTGTAGCTCCCGAAATTCAAACTTTTGAGTTTCGACCAATAGAAGAACAAATGATCAGTGAGTCGAGAGCTATCCAACCAACCCAAGATCGTCTCCGTACGACGCACGCTGAGCGAGTTAGAGCGATTTTTGCGTTAAAAACGCGAGAATGTCGCTTTTCGTGTTGCGTGTATGCGTAAATAAGAAAATTTGTAATGCCAAACGAAAGAGCACGTCGAGACCTTTTGGATGAGCTATCGCACGCCGCTCTACGATGTAAGACGAGCGAGTTAGAGCCGTTTTCCTTTTAGACCTTCGGGTTACTGTAGCGCGCGCAATTAAAAGTTTTGAATTTCGAAGTCTCTTAGCGGCATTACCAGTGAGTCGAGACCTACCGGGTTTTTCCGATTAGAAGCCCCACCAAATACAAGCCCCATGAGGCTTGTATTAAGTTTTCTTTCCAAATAGAAGCCCCGGGGCTTCTATTAGGAGACAGAATTTCTGTGTGGGATGCCAACTCAAGACAGATAATCACTCAACGTACAACACAGAATGGCACTTTGGAGCTGAAATAGAGGTATAAATTCCGTCATCTAATCACTTTTGTCACTTGTTTTCACGAAATTAGCCACAACGGTGGCGGTGAAGAAGCCTCACAGGTCTCTGTGTGGGTGCAGAAGGGAACAAAATGGTCCGATAATGCTTTGTAATGAAGGTAGTACCCATATAATTAGTATTTGTGGCATTAGTGCTCCAAAATTTGTTCTAGTAGTCACGTTACATTACATTTGCACTCTATAGGTGGCGAACAGAAGAAAATACGTATAAAACAGACTTTCCAAATACAAGCCCCGGGGCTTGTATTTGGAGTCAAAGTGGCCTCGGCAAAAGGGTCAAAACCTAATACAAGCCCCGGGGCTTCTAATCGGAAAAACCCGGTATCCATAAAGCCCAAGATCTCCTTCTTACGACGTCCCAACGCCGAGATATGTCATATGAGAGTGTTACGAACGGACGGACGCACGCACGAACGGACGCAAAGCTCTCGTAGGGGTTCGCCCGGCTGAGGCCGGGCGAAAAAAGCTCCAGATTAGACTTTCCAAATAGCCGCCCCCCGAATTTGGTTTGGTTCTGCTCTCGTCAGAAGTGCCGCAACTTAATTAGCGCCCAAACCCGGTGCCTAACTGAACAAGCTTAGAGTAGAAACGGGATACCCGATGATGGTTGATTGGCATTGCATAGTGTGTTGTGCATTTGAGGAGTATATTCAATAGTGCGTCAGAATAGAAAGTTGAGCATTTCTTCAGGGAGTTTCGCCGCAGTTGCCTCAAGTATTCTTAGGAATTTTGTGCCATTCTTGGGCAATCGTTGCCTATTTGTAGATTTATAAGATTTGTATTGGTGGGTACTGATCCATAAATGGATCAGGAATGTTCGCCGCAGGTTCACTTTGGAATGAAGAGGGTCTAAATGGGACGACGCCCTTTTCTTTTGGGTCACAAATACTGGCGGTTACGACACCGTTGTTGTAGATTGCAGAACTGCACAGTAATTGCCGCGTTTCGCGTTCGAGCGAACAGGTGGCAAAACATACGTTGCACGACACTACATGAAAAAATATTGCTTAGTTATAGCCATTTGAAAATGCCGAAATTTGCCATATCTTACAAAACCCTTGAAAATATCCCTAATTTCTTGAATTCTAAAATCTGAAACTGTTTCATAATTCATAATTACTTGACACACTACGCCCGGATCCAAGCAAAGATATTTTGAAATTTAAGTTGTTTGAAATTGTCGAAAATTGGCAATTTGGTGAAAAACCTTGAAAATATCCCTAAATTCGTTAATTATAAAATATAGAACTATTTGCTAAATAGTTGGCAGACTATGCCCGATACAACCATGCAAAGACATTCTGAAATTTAAGCTATTTGAAATTGTCTAAATTTGGGAATTTTAACAATACCCTTGAAAATATACATAAATTCGTTAAGTATAAAATCCGAAACTATTTGTTAAATACATGGCAGACTATGCTCGATACTTCCGTGCAAAGAAGCATTGAAATTTAAGCCGTTTGAAATTGTCTAAATTTGGGTATTTTGACAAAACCCTTGAAAATATCCATAATTTCGTTAAATATAAAATTTGAAACTATTTGATAAATACTTGGCAGACTATGCTCGATACATCCGTGCAAAGAAGGTTGAAATTAAAGCTGTTTGAATTTGTCGAAATTTGGCAATTTTGACAAAACCTTTGAAAATATCCCTAATTTCGTTAATTATAAAATCTGAAGCTATTTGATAAATACTTGGCAGACTATGCTCGACACATCCGCGAAAAGAAATTTTGAAATTAAAGCTGTTTGAAATTGTCAAAATTTGAGAATTTTGACAAAAACCTTGAAAATATCCCTAATTTCGTTAATTATATTCGCTGAAACTATTTGCTAAATACTTGGCAGACTATGCTCGATACATCCGTGCAAAGAAGTTTTGAAATTTAAGCTGTTTGAATTTGTCGAAATTTGGGAATTTTGACAAAAACCTTGAAAATATCCCTAATTTCGTGAATTCCAAAATCCAAAACTCTGTCACAAATTCATCGCGTCTTATGCCCTTTCCATTTCAGCAAAAACTTTGCCGATACAACTTGTAAATAAAAGTGCCATTTTTGACATTTTTATATTTTAATTGTAAATATCTCGAAATAGGGAAATTAGCAACAGAAACGGACAACGGCACGTTACTCAGCGCATTCGACTCCATTGGGTGCCACTAACCGTCATGTCTAGTTATTCCGTACCCACAGACACACAGACACACACACACACACACACACACACACACACACACACACACACACACACACACACACACACACACACACACACACACACACACACACACACAGACCCACAGACAATAGCGTCCGTATATATACTCGCCGCCCTGGGGGGCGGCGAAAAAACTAATGGAAGAAACCCTATACCTAGCTGCTTTGACTTAAGGTGACGCTATACCTACATACTCTATCACCATCTCATCCCACTATATTTCCTATAGTGCATACCCTCGTGAAGCATAGGAGTTGAGCTTGAAATATGCCCTGGCCTTCACTTGCCTCTCGTGCACGGCGTTGGGACTCAATAGCAGTTGACGTCCTTTGACGAAATTGTACTTCAGGTCATAGCTTATCCTGCGAGTAGTGGGAGTGTCTTCAATAATAGTGTAGCATACACAACGTGCAGTCGAAGGGAGGAGCAAAGTCAAAGGTCGAACAATAGAGACAATAACTCACTTGATCTTTTCGCATACGGTGGCACTTTTGCACGCGATTTCCTGCCGCATATTCACCACTCTATCTTCCGATAAGCCGCTGTAGTCGAGGCGCGTCTGGTGTGTCAGCGCGGTGTATGAGGTGCCATCAACATCTGCTACACAGAGGGTGGTTTCCTTAAGCCAGTCGTTCAGCAGTTTGTTTTTCTGAAAGGTATATCTCTGGTCGTCACAGCACTGAGTCAATACTATGTGCATAGTACATTTGCACGCAGTTCAGCAATCAAATCATTAATCATCTAAAAGTGTGGCAGAAGTTGGAGAGTAGGTATGTATGTATGACATTAGGAGATTAATTAGGTGTGTATCTTTCAGTTTAGCACCTCATTGAATATGTTGCACAAGCAACACGAACAACAAATTTTGTGCGATAAAATCTCGCTCGGTTGGCGCTCTGAGGAACAGTAACAACCATCAGAACTCTTTCTATTAGGTATTTGAAAACTGTTTTGTTCTTGCCGATTGATTACCTGTTCTGCTTCTGACAGCACCTCATCTGCCCACCACAACCAAGCCAAATTCTCGTGCCAAAGGAAAAGTTTGTCATCCGAATTTGGATCTGTTCGCAGTTTGTTTTTGTTGGCAGTCATGCTTTTCATAACCACCCATCGGCGATGCGTTGCTTGATCTGGGGGAAAGGTTTGGGTTAACATTGATCTAATTTAATGATTTAATTGCTGTTTAGTCCAATCCAACTGCTTCAATGATTATGTTTATGCTTAGAGCATACTCATCACCAGGTGGAACTATTTCGAAGGCCAGGTCACACTCCGTGCCATCGTCATCGCATTGTGGGGCGGCCCTCCCGTTTCCGTTGCGTGGGCTGAATCAAGAGAGACTAGAGTTTTAAAATTTTACACAGTGAAACAAGTAGTTTCGTTTACAACAAGCTCCGGTATCAAAAGTTGAGTTTGTATTCTGACTGACATTGCATAGAGTTGCATTCATTCTGCAGAGAGTGCGAGAGCTCATCGCTCGAATTGCTCCGCTTCACGAGCTTCCCCTTCGCGAGAGGGTATTGCTTAGCAATATTGATATCGCCCGGGATTTGGTTTTTAGAGCAAGAAGATCCCTTTTCGAGCAACGCTTTTAAAAAAGTGACAAAAACTTGTCGAAGTATTGACAAACATATGACAGAGCACAAAAGAACGCACTATGAGCAATCAAGCCGTGTCGTACTTCTGTCCATGGAGCAAAACGAAGTTTATTTTTCTTTACGTAGCGAGCTTTGGAATGACGTGCCGAGTGTCGCTGTAATCGCAACATGAGCAATTCAGAAAGTTCCAGAGTAAAACGCAAAACTATTGTTTCTGTGATGCGTGTTTTAGCCAATGACAAGGTGTTTGCTCACACATGAAAGAGCACGCCGAAAGCTTAAAATTGACGTGTCGATTGCCGCTCTACGGCGTAACGTAAGTTAGTTAGAGTCGTTTTGTGCTTTTGCACTTTCGGGTCACTGTAACTCACGAAATTTAAATTTGCAAGTTTCGCAAATAATCCTTGAGTCGTGAGCTATCCACTGAGCTCGAGATCGTCTCTCTACGATGCAAACTGAGCGAGTTAGAGCGATTTTAGTGTTTAAATCTCGAGAATGGCGTTTCCCGTGGTGCGGCGCATTGCTAAAAATTGTTGTTGCCGCATAAAAGAGCACGTCAACAGCTTTCACCTGACGTGTCGATCGCCGCTCTACGACGTAAGACGAGCGAGTTTGAGCCGCTTTGCGTTTTCGGACCTTTGGGTTACTGTAACTCGCGAAATTCGAACTTCGAGTTTCGACTAATGGGAGAACAAATAATCAGTGAGTCGAGAGCTATCCAAGGTGCTCAAGATCACTTCTCTACGACGCAAGACAGACGAGTTAGAGCCGTATTGCGTTTTAAACCTTCAGGTTACTGTAACTCGCGAAATTCAAATTTTTGAGATTCGACCAATGGGAGAACAAATGATCAGCGAGTCGAGAGCTATCCACTGACCTCGAGATTGTCTCTCTACGACGCAAACTGAGCGAGTTAGAGCGATTTTAGCGTCAAAATGTCGAGACTGGCGTTTTTGGCGGTGCGTGTTTGCGTAATTGAAAGAACTTTTGCAATAGCATGAAAGAACGCGTCGAGAGCTTTCACCTGATGTGTCGATTGCCGCTCTACGACGTAACACGAGCGAGCTAGAGCCGTTTTGCGTTTTGACCTTCGGGGTACTGTAGCGCGCGCAATTCAAACTTTTGAATTTCGAAACCTCTTAGCTGAATGATCAGTGAGTCGAGACCTATGAGTAGAGCCGAAGATCTCCGCTCTACGACTTTCCAACGCCGAGATCTGAGAGCGTTACGGACGGACGTACGTACGCACGCACGCCGAGCTCTCCTAGGGTGTCGCCCGGCTGAGGCCGGGCGAAAAAACTCGGCTATTGTATTTTGACGGACATTGTATTAAGTTTGGTCTTTTCGAGAAAGATTTACCACTCCTATCTTCCGCTTCACGAGCTGCATCCATCTTTATTGTGCACCGCTTCACGAGCTCTCTCACACTTCGCAAGAGTGCATTGCAAAACATTATTGAATTCGCCCAGGATTTATTGTTTTTGAGCGAAAAAATTCTCCCTTGTAAACTCTGCATTAAAAAGCGACGGAAATTTTTAGAGCCATATAGTATATGTACATATATATATGTACATTTTCAATGCCATGTATAGTGCGAACCACGCCACGAATCGACTTCTGCAGTGGGCGTCTTGGCAATTTATAAATAATTTTGCTGACACGTTGAGACCTTTCGAATGACGTGTCGATTGTCGCTCTACGACGTAAGACGGGCGAGTTAGAGCCGTTTTCTGTGTTTGACATTCGGGCTGCTGTCAGTCGCGAAATTCAAAATTTTGAGTTCTGATCAATAGTAAGACATATGCTAAAGGAGTCGAGAGCTCTCCAACGGGCTCGAGATCGTATCTCTACGACGCAAGTCGAGCGAGTTTGAGCTATCTTAGTGTTATAGTCCCGAGAATGGCGTTTTCTGCCGTGCGTCTTTTTGTAATTGAAAATTTTATTAGTGCCGCATAAAAGAGCACGCAGACTGCTTTCACATGACGTGTCGATTGATGCTCTACAACTTAAGGCGAGCGAGTTAGGGCCGTTTTGTGCTTTTGCACCTTCGAGTTACTGTAATTAGCAGAATTCAAATTTTTGAGTTTCGAACAACGACAGAACAAATGATCGGTGAGTCGGCAGCTATCCGATTAGCTTGAGATCGTCTCTCTACGACCCAAGTTGAGTGAGTTAGAGCGACTTTCGCGTCAATATCTCGAGAATGGCGTTTTCCACGGTGCGTATTTGATTAATTGGAAAGATTTTTGCAGCCGCATAAACGAGCGCGTCGAGAGATTTCACCTGACGCGTCGATTGCCGCCTTACGACGTAAGACTCCCGAGCTAGAACCGTTTTGTGTTTCGGTTTTCGGGTTACTGTAACGCGCGCAATTCAAGCATTTGATTCTCAACTTCTCTTAACGGAATGATCAGTGAGTCGAGGCCTATCCATGAGGCCCAAGATCGTCTCTCTACGACTTTCCAAGGCCGAGATCCGAGAGCGTTATGTGCGCACATACGCAATCACAGACGGGCGCAAGCACGCACGCCGAGCCCACGTAGGGTTTCGCCCGGCTGCGGCCGGGCGAAAAAAATGAATTCCGAAAACCACAACACACACCCAAGAACTTCGAATTCCTTCAGCCAAAACCACACTTGGATATGCACCACGTCTCGATCTAATTGAGTGGGTGGCTGTGCCCTGACAGTCTCAGCACACCACAGGACCACTGCTACAGCAGCATATGCAGTTTTCATTTTATGGCAGGGTTACACTAGTATGCAGTGCGTATCTGCGATTTGCTTGAAGTAAAAAGTCTGCTTCAAATTGATCAACAAATAACTGGATGAAACACAAAACTCATGTTCGCTGGATGAAGACTGTAAATGGAGAGTGATCACAGTCTGTCAACCATCTGTGTGTATTTGTAGTGAACGGGCTACGTCGTGTAGCTGATTAGCATGAATGGCAAATTAGCATTCAATAGGTGGGTCAGTCTGTGCAGTGCAGCAGTGGAACATTCTAGCTCAGATAATCGTTTTTCAGTTTTTAGCAATAGGTGCACCACTATTGAGTGCATGCGTGTAACCGGGGGGGGGGGGGGGGGGGATTGGGGGTAAGCCCCACCCCCCTAGCCGAAAGTGTACCCCCCTCCCCCATCCGTCCCCCCAGGTACCCCCCTCCCGCCTTCCCCAAAAGACCCCCCCCTAGAATTCAAAAAATGTTCGCCTGCGGCGCTTAAAAGGCGCTTGGCATTCGCCTTTTTCTGGTTTTCCGTATTGTTCGTTTTTTTGCCCGCGATCCGGCGAGCTTTCCCGCCTACGCCATGCTTTCGCATCACAGCGTTTCTCAAAACGGCGTTCTTATACTCTCAGTTGGCGTCTATTAAGCAGACTACGGTGCTTTAGCACGTGATATGCCCCGTAAACACCGTAACATTCCAAATAGAGATAATTTTTTTTTTTTTTTTTTTTTTTTTTTATATCGAAAAATTTCAAACTTCAAACGTTACACCCCTTTTTTTTTTTTACACTCATTTTGAAATTAGCGACAGCTAAATCTCATCGGATACGTAATCGGCCGACATCGGCTCTACCTGACGCCATCTGTCTACGTGTTTTACTTCGGCAGGACAAAAAAGTACGCGGACTACACATCGTCATCTGTATATATACACATCCCCGCGCTGAGGCGCGGCGTTTTGTTTGGTGGTGGGGGTAAAAAATGGCAAAAGTTTCGCCTGGCGCGTGTTGGGTTGAAAATAGCAAAATTTTCGCCTCTTCTGGAACCTATTTTGGAAATATTTTGGCCCTCCCTCCTCCTGCCCCTTCCCCCCCCTCGCGTGTGTCTTTTCCCGCTGTCCCTTTCCCCCCCCGGGGCGTGTGGGCGGTGCTGATGTGACTCCGGCGGGCGCGCGTTTGAGGCCTTTGATCTTTAGTTCCTCTTTTCTCTTCCCTTTACCTCCAACCCTCTGTATTGAAACGACTCCTTTTTTAACGTTTTTTACCAAAAATAAGCGATTTTTGACACTTTTTGGCCTATTTTTGCAAAATTTTCTTATTTTTTTGGTACTTTTTTGGCAAAATTTTTAGGTCATTTGACCCCCCCTCCAGGGGCCTCAGACCCACCCCCCCCCCCCCTGAAGGGTCCTATACCCCCCCCCCCCCGACCCCGCCCCCCCCCCCCCCCTGGCAGGTTGGCGCTTACACGTATGATTGAGTGCAATGTAGAATGTACACCAACAACAGTCACAGGAAGCGATAATGCTTCCGTAATGGAATAGGTAGTTGACCAATTGCTCTAATTCGCCAAGCTCATTAAGTCCAAGTAGTAATTTCGATTTAGTATCCTCTATTGTTAGAAGACATTGTAGTGATGCTTGTACCACATACGTCACTTTGCCACATTTACATGTACCTCCACACTGCACAACAATGACGTGGCCATTGCAAACAGGTTTGCCATGCACATCTACAATGTCTGATTCCGTCCAGAGATGTCCACAACCCTGTGACGAATGAATTTACAAACTAAGTGTGACCAGGGAACCGTCTACTTATGTAACCAAAATTAATTTACACAATAGATCATTGATATGTAATTCAATTGGTTTGCATGAAAATGAGATGTCACAAATCAGCAAAACAACTGTACCAACAAGTAATACGTACATCTTGTGTCGCATTTGTGAAACTATTGATACATCGATATGTACTTGGTTTAAAATACTGCGGTTGTTGTATGTGTTTGTCTCGCTCGACTTCGCTCTTCCAAAGCGGCAGCTGAAATGGTTTTGTGACAGGGCTCCAGTGTCATTTGGCCACATGAACATTATCTATGGGCCAACGCATAGGCTTGGAAGGGGCACTTGAATGAGAAGTACTGGTACATCACAAATGACACCAAGAAGTTCAGACAACACATAGTCATGCTCGAGGTCTACTTTGAGGTGACAGCGATGAGCGACGGAAATCTGTATTTGTATTTGTAAGAGTGCACTAGAATTTGCATTTGTCTTTGTATTTCTGGAGAATACTGTATTTGTAAATAAGCACTATCAAAGCTTGGCAATTCGGCGACTAGGTATGAATGCCCATTATTCACTTCACCAACTCACTGCGCTATTTCCAGGAAGTCAACTATTCCTTTTTTGTAATTAAAAAATTTATGTCAGAAAACAAAAGAGTACCTATGTCGTAAGCCTTCGAAAGACGTGCCGAGTGTCGCTGCAGTCACAACAAACAATTTTGAGCCAATGCAGCACTAAACTCGAAAATAGCGTTTTCCGGGGTGCGCGCTTTACTACTTGAAAAACTTTTGCTGTCACATGAGAGCAAAGCACGTCGAGAGCTTTCAACTCGCGTTTTGATTACAACTCCACGACGTACATAGGAATAAGACGAGCGGGTTAGAGCCGTATTGGTTGTTTGGATCTTTTGATCACTGTAGCTCGCAAAATTCAAATTTTTTTGGTCATTCCCAGTAGAGAAACAAATGATCAGTGCGTCGGGCGCTATCGAGAGAGTCAAAGATTGTCTCTCTACGCCGCAAGGCGAACGAGTTAGAGCCGCTTTGCTTATTTGGACTCTTGGGTTACTGTAACTCGCAAAATTTCAATTTTGAGTGTCGACCATGGAGTTGAAATGGTCAGTGGGTCGAGACCTACCTATCTATAGAGCCTAAGATCGTCTCTCTACGACTTCCATAACCCGAGATCTGAGAGCGTAGCAAACGCAAGCACTGACGCACGCACGCACGCCGAGCTCTCGTAAAGTGTCGCCAGGCGAAATAAATCGACTATTAAACAAAGCTTTTTTGTTGATAGAAGTTTGAATCATCCGAAGCTACAACCAGCCACAGTAAAAAGTTTTTGGAGACCCATAAAGATTATAAACCAGACGTTTAGTGCCAACTGCAACATCATGGCAATCAGGTGCACAGATAGTCGCAATCTTCCTCCGCTTCGTCGTCTGTCACCTCCTTGATGCATATGTCGAAACCGAGCCTTAAAATTATGCGGGCGATCTGGAAGTTGTGGATGTGTGCGGGCGATAACTTCTGTTAAGTTGTGGAAGACACTGTATTTGCAATTGAGTCAATTGAGTGGCCGCCCATAATATGCTTTTCAGATTAAGCCATGCAGTATCCCAAGGATTGGGGCACATTTGAATTTACAAGGATTCCTAAGTTTTACCAAACGTTGTCGAGTCGCTTATCAAATTGAAGCGGTGGAACTACTGTGCGTGCCCGAATCTGGCAAAGCGAGACAGTAATCAAGCAGAACAACAGCAGTGGTGCCACCTCACACTTCTCGACAAGAGACAAAAAAACATCATACTGAGTTACTCAAAAAAGTCGTCGACTTCACGTGTACGTGTCAATAAGCTACTGCTACCACACAACTAACTACACCAAAGCGACTTACGGAACGTTGGAACATCCCCGGAATTCGCAATTGAGTAATGGATTGTAGTTGGCTCGCTCGCCCCATTTCTTGTCCAAATCTTGAGCAACGGGATTATAGCTAGCAAGGAACACGTCATCGTTGCCGCCATCGTTGTCTACCATCCTTACGCGAGTCTTTCTTAGCCAATGAAATATCATTTCTTTCTGAAATAGCTGTTGAACTGGCACGAAACAAATTCGTGGCAGTTTTAATGTTAGCTGTTTACGCGAGAACATATTGCAGAGCGTCTTGGAAAGAAGACAGTTTGTTTGGAGATTACTTGTCATTCAATTCCAATCTGATAATATAAAATGCATAAATGCGTAGACCATACTACATGTCAAATAAACAATTTGAACGCAAGTCTGGCGCGACTACTAAAGTTACTGTTGACATCGAAACTTTGCAGACCTGCCGTTCAACTGATTCTCCAGGGAGAAAAGACTCGATAACGTGAGAATATGATATGAAAAGGCCCCGTCCAAATGGGCTGCGCGATGCAGAATTTGTGTCCATTTTCATTGTGTGCACGGTCTTCTTTTCTGGCTTTGAACCAAATTTGGCCCCTAATTTGTAATGGACCATTTTGCACTTGGGTCAAGTACAAATTGTAAATATCATTTGAAGGCTAGAAATGGTAAACACAGTTGAAGCTAATGACTGGCACCCACAAGTGACAGTGAAGACAACGTCGCAATCGCGTCCGTCTGGCTGTCCATTGTCGCAGTTTGGATAGCGCCTTATCGGCTGCGTTACACTTCTAAATTATGACTGCGTAAGTGCTTTGACCTGGCCTCATTAAGATGACGATGTCACCATCCGCTCCCACCATGTGTACCTACAGTACTGTCAGACCAGTCCAAACCCTGCAAAAGGTCCATAGGAGTTGAGTTTGAAATATGCCCTGGCCTTCACTTGTCTCTCGTGCACGGCGTTGGGACTCAGTAGCACTTGACGTCCTTTGACGAAATTGTACTTCAAGTCATAGCTTATCCTGCGAGTAATGGCAGTGTCTTCAATAATAATGAGCATACACAACGTGCTGTCGAAAGGGGAAGCAAAGTCAAAGGTCAAACAATAGAGATAGTAACTCACTTGATCTTTTCGCATACGGTGGCACCTTTGCACGCGATTTCCTGCCGCATATTCACCACACTATCTTCAGATATGCCGCTGTAGTCGAGGCGCGTCTGGTATGTCAGCGCGGTGTATGAGGTGCCATCAACATCCGCTACACAGAGGGTAATTTCCTTGAGCCAGTCGTTCAGTAGTTTGTTCTTCTGCAAGTTATTCAGTCACCACAGAGTATGTTCGCAGTTCTGCAATCACTAATTCAGTATGACAGAATGTCATCTACATAGAGCATGGCAGACGCTGTAGTAACTGTGTGTGTACTCCATTAGGAGACCAGGTGCATACCTTTGAGTTTATCACCTTGCTCAACAAGCAATGATTTAACAAGAAATGCGAATATAACCTTGCCTGCCTGGCAGTCAGTTTGAAGAACAAACGCAAGCGGAACCCTTTGTAATTTGAAGAACTGTGCTCGTCTTGGCGATTGCTTACCTGCTCCGCTTCTGACAGAACCTCATCGCTCCACCACAACCAAGCCAAATTCTCATGCCAAAGGAAGAGTTTGTCGTCCGAATTTGGATCTGTTCGCAGTTTGTTTTTGTTGGCTGTCATGCTTTTCATGAACACCCATCGGCGATGGGTTGCCTGGTCTGTTGGGGGAGATGCTTTGGTTTGACATTTATCAACTGCTATGATGATCAGGTATGTTTATGCTTAAAGCGTACGCTTCACCAGGTGGAACTATTTCGAAGGCCAGGTCACACTCCGTGCCATCGTCATCACACTGTGGAGTGGCTCTCTCGTTTCCGTGGTGCACGTACCGGCCTGTGCTGTCCTTAATTGGGCTGAACCAAAGAGATTTGTGTCGAAATGCGTCACTTCAAAGGCAAAAATTTGACAGAATCCACACCCAAAAACTTCAAATTCCTTCAGCCAAAACCACACTTGAATGTGCACCACTTCTCGGTCTAATTGAGTGGGTGGCTGGGCCCTGACAGTCCCAGCACAACAAAGCAGTAACGTGACAGCAGAATATGCAGTTTTCATTTTACGGCAGGGTTAGACTAGTATGCAGTGTGTATGTATGTGTGACAATAGAGGGAAGGAGTTACAAAGATCTCAACAAATGACTGGAAGAAACACAAAACGCATGTTCGCTGGACGAACACTGCAAATGGAGAATAATCACAGTCTATCAACCGTCTGTGTGTATTTATAGTGAACGGGCTGCCATGTGTAGCTGATTATCGTGAATGACAAATTAGAATTCAATTGGTGGGTCGGTCTGTGCACCAGTGGCACATTTTTTCGCCCGCCCTCAGGCGGGCGACACCCTACGAGAGCTAGGCGTGTGTGCGTCCGTGCGTCCGTGGGGGGATGAGGTTCGAATCGCACACAAGTTTTGACGCATTGTGAACAAAATCAGCGAATTCTATAAATTCTAGGCCCTTGTGCGGAAGTGAGCATACTAACCATCGCCGAGCTCTTGGACCTGGGATGGCGCATGATGAGCTACAACGTGAGGCAAAGGCGCAACACGACGTGAAAGAAGAAGCAAAGCAAATTTTGTTCGTGTTTAATTTGATTCTAAGAATACAATGACTGCTTGTTGTGATGCTGCAGAGCACCGTCAATTCCCCTTACCCACTTGCCGAATGGTCGCTTTCCATGGCAAGATTAAAACTTCTCAGACTACGCGGCCACACATTCGCGGAGACACATTGGCAAACTACCACAAGGCCAGTAGGGAAGCCTATGCCATATGGCAAATTTCGGTACAAAAACTCTACAAAACTCTGTCTGCCAGGATGCAAAACTCGACTATTCATGATTGAATTGCAAATGGGAGCTTGAACCGTCCGAAGTCGCAACCCGCCACGCAATAAAAGCCGTTTTGTAGAGTCCCATAAAGATTATAAAGCAGGCAGTCTAATTCCGACCGCGGCATCACGGCAATCAAGTGCACAGATAGTCGCAATCTTCCTCTGCTTCGTCGTCTGTGACTTCCTTGATGCAGATGTCGTAACCAATCCTGCAAATCATGCGTGCGGCTGTTAAGCAAAACAACTCAATAGACAAGCAGAACAATTGGAGTGGTGCCACCTCATAGCTCATACTGAGTCCGTCAGAAATGACGTTTTCTTATGTGCCCAAAAGCTTACGCTACCACACAACAAACTACATACATACCTATGTACCTAAGCGACTTACTGAACTTTGTCACAGGTCCGGAATTTACAATCGGCTATTGGGTTGTTGTTGACTCGGTTCCCCCAATTATTTTCCATACCTTGAGGAACAGGATTATAGCTTGCAAAGAATACGTCATCGTTGCCGCCGTCGTCGTCTACCATCCTCAAACGAGTCTTTCTCAGCCAATGAAATAGCATATCTTTCTGGAAATGTAACCAAATTGACACGATTCGTGGCATTTTAATATTGGCGCCAGAAACTAATGTGGATCACAGTGGAAAGAAGACAAAAGACGTAACCTTTCAAAATTTCGAAATTTATTTAATTTGATTGATTTGATATACCTATTGATGCATTTGTTATGTAGACAAGAAATTTTAAAACTTATTTACCTAATAAAATGTAAAATAATCTTGCTGACTTTGAGAAACCAGAAGCCAATGCGGCAATGGTTGTTTGGCTATTGGAATTCAAACCAAATTTCGAAGCTACAGCACTCATGCTGAATCCATTTGCATTTTGGGTCTCTTGTCAACTCCGCCAACATTATACTCGACTTCAGCGTTTTTGGGAGCGTTTGGGTTTAGATGTCCAGGGTGCCCCGCAGTGGATTTTACAAGTTTGAAGAGCTGCTACTCGTTGCACCGTTGACCGTTTTGCTAGTACATACTGTACACATATGTACTACCAAGTGTACCTTAGATACACGCAAAATCTTCATCCATTCACACGAGAATGCGGCAATTAATTACTGTTTGTGGTGGCGGAAGTTGCACCAAATTGTGTAGCTACAACTAAGCCGACTTCATAACTGCCACAAGCTGACAAGTCTTAAGGAATTGACTGATTTTTCTTTTGGTGGCTGATTACCGAGTGAATGGGTCTGTAACGGCCATATTTTGCAGGAGCCTATGCAACACTTGGTAGCACACACGTACAAAATTTTGGCCAAATCGGTCAATGCAAGCACACGTAGTAGCCGATCAAAGTTGTAAAACCCACTGTGGGACACCCTTTAGTTTGAACACACTTTTGGATAATATTTTTGCATGCTACCGTATCCCTTGTGCAGAACTTCGGCTTCAGTTCCCGAGTGCATTGAGAATTACAGGTTTAGCATACCGATTCCAGAAATTTATGGTGTGGAAATCACAAATTCGGCATTTGTGTCAGGATAAAGCAACAAACAACAAGACACTGTCCGTGAGTCACTGGGCGCATGAGTTCCAATTTATGGTGCATGCTGCGCCTCCTAAAAGCTTTGCAGACCTGTCGTTCAACTGATTCTCCAGGGAGAAAGGACTCGACAACGTGAGAGTACGATATGAAAAGCCCCCTTCCAAACGGACTGCGCAACTCATAATTTGTGTCAATTTTCATTGTGTGCACAGTCTTTTTCTCAGGGACTGGCCCAAACTTGGCCCCTGAATTGATATTCGAATTCATTTGTAACTTGGGTCCAACCTGGAATTAGTGCAAATACCAATATGTAAAATAAATATATATATTATATATATTATAATATAACAAACACAGTTGAATTGAATTATTGAAACAACTTGCCAACTGTATTGACATAGCGCGATATAATCCGCGAAAAGGAAAAGAGAACACAGACGCACGATAAAAGCGCCGGCGTTGACGTCAATCGCAACGTCAATACAAGCCGCGTTTCCACAAGAGCAATTACTAGAACTAAAGCAAAACTTTTGGTGCCGTTTGGGCCACGCCTCTTCAGTTGGGAACCCAGAGCGGCGCGAAATTACGGGGGTGTGTGCAACAAAAGAGCGTTTGGGGTATCACAGCAGCGACCGCGATACGCAATGTACACGACACACTCAGGCAAGTAGGCGCCCAGCAAACGTCGCTGGAATGAATGAATGGTCTAGGTTGGAGGGACGCAAGTGGAGACACAATCTAGATGAGAAGCGGCAGTAGGGGGTGGCGTGGGTAGCTTTAGAACGTGCGTATCGAATAATTGGCGAAGATGAACGTAGAGAATCGAGATAACAATCTTAATCTAAATTAATTTTGTTTATTTAAAGATCACTTAATGAACGACACTTACAAGTGACAGTGAAGACAACGTCGCAATCACTTCCGTCTGGCTGTCCATCGTCGCAGTTTGGATGGAGGGTGTAGTCTTGAGGGTGTCTAAATTTAATCTGCGTACCTAACTGCTTTGACTTAGTCTCAACAAACCCCGGTATCGAAGAGTTGAGTTTGTATTCTGACTGACATTGCAAGAGTTGCGTTCCTTCTGAAGGGAGTGCGAGGGCTCATCGCCCGTATTGCTCCGCTTCACGAGTTTCACGAGGGTATTGCATAGCAATATTGATATCGCCTGAGATTTGGTTCATTGAGCAAGAATGTCCCTCTTTCAAGCAACGCTTCTAAAAAGTAACAAAAACTTGTCGAAGTTTTGACAAGCATAACAGAGCACAAAAGATGGCGTTAGGCGAATCAAACCGTGTCGCGAGTTTTACTTTCCACTGTAGCAAAACAAAGTTGTTTTTCTTGGGGCGTGTTTTACTAATAAAGAATTTGAGTCAGAATCATACGTGTAAGCGCCAACCGGCCAGGGGGGGGGGGGGTCGGGGGGTATAGGACCCCTCAGGGGGGGGGGGGGGGGGTCGGAGGCCCCGGGGGGGGGGTCAAATGACCTAAAAATTTTGCCAAAAAAGTACCAAAAAATAAGAAAATTTTAAAAAAATAGGCCAAAAAGTGCCAAAAATCGCTTAATTTTGTTCAAAAACGTCAAAAATATAGCGCCGCAGGCGAAAATTTTGCTATTTTCAAGCGCCGCAGGCGAAATTTTTGCCATGTTTAAGCGCCACAGGCGAAAATTTTTGAAATTCTAGGAGGGGTTTGGAGAAGGCGGGAGGGGGTTACCTGGGGGGGGGGTATGGGGGGTACACTTTCGGCTTGGGGGGGGGGGGCTTACCCCCCCCCCCCCCCCCCCCCCCCCCAGTTACACATATGGTCAGAATGCGAAATCCTTCGAATGACGTGACGATTGCCGCTGTAATGCAACACGAGCAATTCAGAGAGATTCCAGCGCAAAGCTCAAAATTGTTTTCCGCAGTGCGTACTTTAGTAGTTCAAAAATGTTTGCTGACACATGAAAAGGAGCGTCGAGAGCTTTCAGCTGATGTGTCGATCGCCGCTCTACAACGTAAAATGTGCGAGTTACAGCCGTCTTGTGCTTCTGTGCCTTCGGGTTACTGTAGCTCGCAAGATTCAAAATTTTTGAGTTTCGATCGATGGGAGAGCAAATGATCGGTGAGTCGAGAGCTATTATCATGGTTGGCGCGGCAGCGCCAAACCATAATATGTTCCATCTCGGCCGCGCGCGCCTTTTCCCATCATCACGATGTTTGTTTCTCGGGCTGTACTAAACGGAATTGAATGAAATTTGGTACACTAAAGGACATTGTCATAGACAGATTACCTAAATTCCAAATTTGGTGCAAATCGGTTAAGTGTAGCGAAAGTTACAGGCGAAAAAAGGATCGTGGCGCGTTTCTTGTCCCAACGGCGGGGGGTGAATTCTTCTCCGTCTTCTCCTTCTCCTTCTCCTTCTCCTCCTTCACGTCACGCTCTAACGTCCATCAATGAGGATCTCGTCGAGTCGCCTGCTATTCTTCCCAACCGTGGTTGCGCGCTCTACAGTACAAGCCCCAGAGTGCCTCCGCTCGTTCAGGAGGTCCTGCATACGTGTCCCAGAATTGTCCTACTCATTCTGTGCGTGTCTCAAAGTGCCTCCCCTCGTTCAGGAGGCCCTGCATACGTGTCCCAAAATTGTCCTACTCGTTTTGAACGTGCCTCCAAGTGCCCCCGCTCGTTCAGGAGGTCCTGCATACGTGTCCCAAAAATGTCCTGCTCGTTTTGTACGTGCCTCAAAGTGCCCCCGCTCGTTGAGGAGGCCCTGCATACGTGTCCCAGAATTGTCCTACTCATTCTGTGCGTGTCTCAAAGTGCCCCCGCTCGTTCAGGAGGCCCTGCATACGTGTCCCAAAATTGTCCTACTCGTTTTGTGCGTGCCTCAAAGTGCCCCCGCTCGTTCAGGAGGCCCTGCATACGTGTCCCAAAATTGTCCTACTCGTTTTGTACGTGCCTCAAAGTGCCCCCGCTCGTTCAGGAGGCCCTGCATACGTGTCCCAAAAATGTCCTACTCGTTTTATACGTGCCTCAGAGTGCCCCCGCTCGTTCAGGAGGCCCTGCATACGTGTCCCAAAATTGTCCTACTCGTTTTGTACGTGCCTCAAAGTGCCCCCGCTCGTTCAGGAGGCCCTGCATACGTGTCCCAAAATTGTCCTACTCGTTTTGTACGTGCCTCAAAGTGCCCCCGCTCGTTCAGGAGGCCCTGCATACGTGTCCCAAAATTGTCCTACTCGATTTATACGTGCCTCAGAGTGCCCCCGCTCGTTCAGGAGGCCCTGCATACGTGTCCCAAAATTGTCCTTCTCGTTTTGTACGTGCCTCAAAGTGCCCCCGCTCGTTCAGCAGGCCCTGCATACGTGTCCCAAAATTGGCCTACTCGTTTTGTACGTGCCTCAAAGTGCCCCCGCTCGTTCAGGAGGCCCTGCATACGTGTCCCAAAATTGTCCTACTCGTTTTGTACGTGCCTCAGAGTGCCCCCGCTCGTTCAGGAGGCCCTGCATACGTGTCCCAAAAATGTCCTACTCGTTTTGTACGTGCCTCAGAGTGACCCCGCTCGTTCAGGAGGCCCTGCATACGTGTCCCACAATTGTCCTACTCGTTTTGTACGTGCCTCAAAGTGACCCCGCTCGTTCAGGAGGCCCTGCATACGTGTCCCAAAATTGTCCTACTCGTTTTGTACGTGCCTCAAAGTGCCTCCGCTCGTTCAGAAGGAACTGCATACGTGATCCAAAATTGCCTTGCTCGTCCGGTGCGTTACCCAAATGGGTCAAACTCGTACAAAAGCCTCTACAGTCGTGTCTCAAGGTGGCCTACGCTACATCGGCAACGTGGGTTGATTGGCTCCGCCAATCAAAAAGTAAGAAAGAGTATTTCATGTAAAATGCCTAAAGGCAGAAAGGAGAATATGTTCCAAGTATGAAGCATGTAAAAGTAAGAGTATTAAACGATATTCCTCTGGTGTAGCAAATGCGGCGCTTTGCGCCGCCCACCAATTTGTTAAAGAAAGAATAGTACCAGTATTGATTGAAAGAAAGCATTTTTGACTAAAATCATCCACACAAACTGCGCAAAGGTCACAACGACACGCGGCAACATATTCGGCACACCCTAGCGTGTCGTTGTGACCTTTGCGCAGTTTGTGTGGATGATTTTAGTCGAAAATGCTTTCTTTCAATCAATACTGGTACTATTCTTTCTTTAACAAATTGGTGGGCGGCGCAAAGCGCCGCATTTGCTACACCAGAGGAATATCGTTTAATACTCTTACTTTTACATGCTTCATACTTGGAACATATTCTCCTTTCTGCCTTTAGGCATTTTACATGAAATATGTATATAAGATCGAGATCGTCTCTCTACGGCGCAAACTGAGCATTTTAGAGGTTTTGGCGTTAAAATCTCGAGAATGGTGTTTTCCATGGTGCGTGTTTGCGTAATTCAAAATTTGGTGCTGTCGCCTGAAAGAGCAGTTCGAGAGCGTTCGCCTACGACTGCCGCTCTACGACGTAAGACGACCGAGCTAGAGCCGTTTTGTGCTTCTGTAGGCACATTTGGGTTACTGTAACTCGCGAATTTCAAATTCTTGAACGCCGATTTCTGGAGGCGCATTACCAGTAAGTCGAGACCTATCCGCAGAGCACAAGATCGTCTCTCCGCGACGTTCAAACGGCGAGATCTGAGAGCATGGCAGACGCACGGACGCACGCACGCACACACGCCGAGCTCTCGTAGGGTGTCGTCCGGCTGAGGCCGGGCGAAACAAAAGGCCCATACCTACAATATCTACCATTACGTGCCTAGTGCATACCGCCGTATATGTCCATATGAGTTGAGCTTGAAATATGCTCTAGCCTTCACTTGTCTCTCATGCACGGCGTTGGGGCTCAGTAGTAGTTGACGTCCTTTGACGAAATTGTACTTCAGGTCATAGCTTATTCTGTGAGGAACGAGAGTCTCATCCGCAACGCAGCGTCACTACAGGACAAGGGAGGGGGGGACGGAGGTGGCGGCGCCCCCCCCCCCCAATTAGGACAACCTCAGAGAAAAAAAATTCCTGCACAATGCCAAATATGCATTTTTTTTGCCTGCGGTACAACTGAAGCAAAAGTTTCCATCTGAAGCTACAATATAGGCAGAAAGGAAGTTTCCAGCGGCCCTAATTTTGGACTGATCTTATCAGAATAGTAGATGAAACGTTGCTCCATTTTGCCTTCGGCGCTATTCATGTTTTGTTACATAGTTATCATAGTTTGGGTTTTGTCGGAACAGCAGTTTCAAAAGCAATGTTGTACTAAAACACCTACCTAAACACTGCAAAAAAATGTGTGCCTGTGGTGGGTAATAGAAAATTACTTAAATTTCTTTTGGTAGCGCCCGCCCATTGAAATATCCTGTTCCGGCGCTGTAGGTTGTATTGACTCCGGGATAAATTGACGCCGCGTCAACTTTTCCCGCCTGGTAAATTGACGCGCGTCAACGTACTCGAGCTTATCGCGGGGTGCGTTGACGCCTGCCGCCTTATTCAATTGGAGTCAGACGTCCATACGCGGAAAGGACCGAAATAAGCCTTGGTTTGACACCTGATGACCGAAATTGATTGACACCTGATGCAGAAGCTATTTTCATCTCCTCCGATAAAACACTGCCATTCCAAGGTTGATTTTTCATGGAATTCTTGCATTGAAAATGGAACGCATATGCATACGCAAACTTTTTGCTATGCGTACCACGTAGGTAATACGTATACGCAAACGAGTTTGTTTGTTGCATACGCATGCCGTAAACGGCCGAATTGTGGCGCGCACCACTATTAAGTCAACCTCGCTCTACCATGCACCACTATTTGATCGTCCACCATAATTTGGACGTGCACCGCTTCTAATGTAGTTCAACCTGTTGTCAGCCAGTTTCATATCTGCAGAACATGACTTATATGCATACGAAAGTTGTTATTGCTCACCATTTCAACGGGATGTTAAGGCATAATGTACCAATTATGCAAACATAGCCGTTTTACGAAGTGTGAAGCAGCTTATTTGCACAATATTCTTTGCTAAAAGCATAATACTGTCTCCAAATTGTAGTGCGTGCACCACTATTTGGACGTGTACCACAAATTGGACGTGTCCTTTTATTCGGCGGTTTACGGTACGCATACGCAACGCAAATGGAATTTCCGACGTTGGCCATCAGTACTCCAAGCACATGCATTCGTATGAGCGATAGCATCGAGATTAGAAAAGGGACAGGGTGTATTGTTGCGGAACGCCAAAGCTAGTCAAAGTACTACGAATGATAGGTACAGGAAAGGAGGATAATGAAATCGAAATGGAGTGGCCTAGACGCAGTGATACAGTGCACCACAACAACGTCCTTCCTTTGGCCGAATCTGTCGCGGCAATCGCACTGGCCAATTACCTGACCACGCACCACGACAATGAGGCAAAGGCGGGAGTGTTTTCAACACGCGGCTAGTTGAATGAGGGCACGCGTCAACGCAACTCGGAATAAGGTGGAGTGGATTGACCCACCCAGGCGTCAATACAACCTACAACACCGGTTACTTGGTAGCGTACCGGGTTTTTCCGTAGATAAGCCCCTCCAAGAATAAGCCCCATGGGGCTTATTTTAAGTTTTCTTTCCGAAAATAAGCCCCATGGGCTTATTTTCGGGGACACACTTAGCAGCACAGGCGACTCAATTTACACTGATAATGACGAAATTTTTAGGTAAAATGCATGCATCACGCTGCGATTTCTACTGCTTTCAATATAAATCGTAACATTTTATTAGTGAAGTGACTATTTGTGGATGCTATACATCTATTTTAGCAACATTCATATCACAAAATACAGGGAACGCCACATACAAGCGGCAGAGTCGTCTGTGGTAGGAATTGGGCCTTTCCGATAATTAGCCCCGGGGGCTTATTTTCGGTTGAAATATCAGGTCGGGAAAAGTGCCAATTCCGAATTTAAGCCCCGGGGCTTATTTACGAAAAAACCCGGTACGCAACGTGCAGTCGATTGGGAGAGCAAGCCCAATGGTCAAGCATTAGAAATACACACTAACTCACTTGATCTTTTCGCATACGGTGGAACTTTTGCATGCGATTTCCTGCCTGATATTTACTACTCTATCTTCAGATATGTCGCTGTAGTCGAGGCTCGTCAGGTGTGTCAGTGCGGTGTATAAGGTGCCATCAACATCCGCTACACAGAGTTTAGTTTCCTTGAGCCAGTCGTTCAGCAGGTTGTTTTTCTGGAAGTTATTCAGTCGTCACAGTCACTGCGTTGTTACTACAGTGATACGCTGTTCTGGTAATCACTGATATTATCATGGCTGGCGCGGCAGCGCCAGACCATAATATGTTCCACCCAGGCCACGCCCACCTTTTCCCATCATCACGATATTTATTTCTCAGGCGGTACTAAACGGAATTGGATGAAATTTGGTACACTAAAGGACTCTGTTACGAATAGATTAAATTCCAAATTTGGTGAATATCGGTTCAGTGTAGCAAAAGTTACAGGTGCAAAAAGGATCGCGGCGCGTTTCTTGTCACATCAGGGGGGGGGGGGGGGGGGGGTGAATTCTTCTCCGTCTTCTCCTTCTTCACGTCACGTCACGCTCTAACGTCCATCAATTAGGATCTCGTCGAGTCGCCTGCTATTCTTCCCAACCGTGGTTGCGCGCTATACAGTACAAGCCCCAGAGTGCCCCCGCTCGTTCAGGAGGCCCTGCATACGTGTCCCAAATTTGCCCTACTCATTATGTGCTTGCCTCAAAGTGCTCCCGCTCGTTCAGGAGGCCCTGCATACGTGTCCCGAAATTGTCCTACTCATTCTGTGCGTGCCTCAAAGTGCCCCCGCTTACGTGTCCCTACTCATTCTGTCCGTGCCTCAAAGTGCCCCGCTCGTTCAGGAGGCCCTGCATACGTGTCCCAAAATTGTCCTACTCATTCTGTCCGTGCCTCAAAGTGCCCCCACTTGTTCATGAGGCCCTGCATACGTGTCCCAAAATTGTCCTACTCATTCTGTCCGTGCCTCAAAGTGCCCCCGCTCGTTCAGGAGGCCCTGCATACGTGTCCCAAAATTGTCCTACTCATTCTGTGCGTCCCTTAAAGTGCTCCCGCTCGTTCAGGAGGCCCTGTATACGTGTCTCGAAATTGTCCTACTCATTCTGTGCGTGCCTCAAAAGTGCCCCCGCTTGTTCAGGAGGCCCTGCATACGTGTCCCAAAATTGTCCTACTCATTCTGTCCGTGCCTCAAAGTGCCCCGCTCGTTCAGGAGGCGTCAGCACCATTAAATTAAATTAAATACAGAACAGCAGCAGCAGAATTAAATTAAAATTAGATAAACTTGGCAGCCTCGACGCGTAGAATCCAACGGTGACCACGCCGACCCCCTCCGACCTACCACGCATGCCCTGGGGGCAAAAATGTCGACTGCGAAGGGGGGTTTCACGGTTTCAGTGTACTGACAAATTGTTAACAAATTCAAAACACATCAAAACCATATCAAATAGGGGTTCGTTTGAAGCGTCTCGACGAGAAAATTACAATGGCACCAATGCCGCAGCCCGCAACTTTACCACGAGCGCTATTTTTGCAAAAAGGTGCCTCAAAAATCAACTTTCTATTGGCTCATCCAAAAAATAGCGTTGTAGGGGTTCGTTTGAACCGTCTCACCAAGAAAATTACAATGGCGCTATCCGCGACCCGCAAAAAGGTACCAGGAGCGTTATTTTTGCAAAAAGGTGCCACAAACTTGCAACTTTTGATTGACGGCTCGGAACATGGCGTTGTTGGGGTTCGTTAAAACCGTCTCGACGAGAGGATCCGATGGCGCCATCGCCGACGCCGTACCACGCACCGTGTCCACGCGGAGCCACGCAAACGTGGTCTGGGATTTACTCAGTGTTGCCCTATCCGAACCTACTAGTCGTGTTGGGGCTCAAATAAACTGCCTTGATGAGAAGAATTGATTCATGAGGGTCCTCAGACTCCATCTGTCAACGCACAACCACTCTGTAGAATAGAATCCAATGGCGCGAGGGGTGAAGTTTTTGAACCTGGCACAAACCAAGGGGTCAGATATTGAAACCTCACACAAACCAAGCGGTCAGATTTTCGGCCTTCACCTGCGCAAGGGGTCAGATTTTGTACCTGTATATAAGGCAAGGGGTAAGATTCTTGACCTTCAACCACAACCCCCTCTCTAACTGTGTCCTGCAATCCCCTTACCCCTGTCCCCCCTATCCCCTACCCCCCTCCCTCCTGAAGCTTCTTGGCGGATCTCAGTGTTCCCGCGCGTTCAGGAGCCCCTGCATACGTAAGTACCCAAAAATTCGCCGACTCACCTCGTACGTTACTAAAAGGCGTTCTGCTCGTTCGAGAGCCGAAACGTTCATGTCTCAAGGTAGACTTCTCGCTTTAGTCGATTGGTTGATTGGCAACGCCAATAAGAAAGTTAGAGTACTTCATGTAAAAGTGCCTAAAGAAGAAAGATGAAAATGTTCCAGGTGTGAAGCATGTAAAAGCAAGAGTATTAAACGATATTCCACTGGTGTAGCAAAAGCGGCGCTTCGCGCCGCCCACCAATGTGTAAGAGAAATTAGTAGGTACCGGCATTTATTGAAAAAGAATTTTAGACTAAAGTTATCCCCACAAAACTGCGCAAAGATCACAACGACACGCGGCAACATATTCGGCACATCTTAGCGTGTCGTTGTGACCTTTGCGCAGTTTTGTGTGGATAATTTTAGTCGAAAATTCTTTCTCTCAATAAATGCCGGTACCTACTAATATTTCTCTTACAAATTGGTGGGCGGCGCGAAGCGCCGCATTTGCTACACCAGTGGAATATCGTTTAATACTCTTGCTTTTACATGCTTCACACCTGGAACATATTCATCTTTCTGCCTTTAGGCACTTTTACATGAAATATAATATGATTGTAGTGTCATCTAGAACACGGCAGATGTTCTAGTAACAAATAGCATCAGGAGATTTGGTGCGTATCCTTCAGTTTATCACTTCCTTCCAGCACAAGCAAACATCTAACAAGAAATGCCAATAAAACTCGTTTGGATGTCAGTTTAAAGAACAAGAACAGCGGAACTCTTTCTATTATTTGAAGAACTGTACTCCTCCTGTCGATTGCTTACCTGTTCCGCTTCTGACAGCACCTCATCTGCCCACCACAACCAAGCCAAATTCTCGTGCCAAAGGAAGAGTTTGTCATCCGAATTTGGATCTGTTCGCAGTTCGTTTTTGTTGGCTGTCATGCTTTTTATAAACATCCAGCGTCGATGAGTTGCCTCATCTGTTGGGGCAGAGGCGGTGGGTTAACATAGATCAACTGCTTTAATGATTATGTTTATGCTTAGAGCATACGCATCACCAGGAGGAACTATATCGAAGGCCAGGTCGCACTCCGTGCCATCGTCATCGCATTGTGGGGCGGCCCTCCCGTTTCCGTTGCGTGGGCTGAATCAAGAGAGACTAGAGTTTTAAAATTTTACACAGTGAAACTAAGTAGTTTCGTTTACAACAAGCTGTTTTAAAAAGTTGAGCTGTTTTATTAATACAGAGTGGTTTGTGAGTGTTTTAAAGTGGAAGAGTAAAAGAGTGGATACTTTTGTAAAGTATTTCGAAGCCTTTCCGATATGACGCGCGCCCGCCCGGAGTCCACTATTCATGCGCTACTTCTGACACGCTTCTTTCTGAGGGGTTCTTGCAGGGCAACATTGGGATCGCCCGGGATTAATTTTTTGAGCAAGGCACACGCATTTCTGAGCGGTTGTTGCAAGGCAACATTGGGATCGCCCGGGATTAATTTTTTTAGCAAGTCACACGCATTTCTGAGTGCTTGCTGCAAGGCAACATTGAGATCGCCCGGGATTAATTTTTTTAGCAGACAAAGTTGTTCGTAAGACAAGGGTTAAAAAAACAAAAGTATTTCTTTACGAACAAAAGTTCAACAACTGCCTCAACGTAAGCTTTCAAACGGTCGAACGAATGCCGCTCTACAACGTAAGACGAGCGAGTTAGGGCCGATTTGCTGTTTGAACCTTTGAGTTACTGTAGCTTACAAAATTCAAACTTTCGTATGTCGACTTCTCTTAACGGAATGATCAGTGTGCCAAAACCTATTCAGCAAACTCAAGATCGTCTCTCTACGACGGAAGACGAGCGAGTTAGAGAAGTTTTGCGTTTGGAACTTTCGGGTTACTATAGCTCGCGATATTCAAACTTTTGAGTTTCGACCAATAGAAGAACAAATGATCAGTGAGTCAAGAGCTATCCAGCAACTCAAGATCCTCTCTCTACGACGCACGCTAAGCGAGTTAGAGCGATTTCTATGCTGAAAACGCGAGAATGTCGCTTTTTGTGGTGCGTCTTTGCGTAATTAACAAATTTTTTACGCCAAGTGAAAGAGCACGTCGAGACCTTTTAGTTGACCTATCGCACGCCGCTCTACGACGTAAGACGAGCGTGTTAGAGCCGTTTTGCGTTTTGGACCCTCGGATTACCGTAGCGCGCGCAATTCAAACTTTTGAATTTCGAGTTCTCTCTACGGAATTATCGGTGTGCCAAAAAATATTCAACGAACTCAAGAACGTCTCTCCATGACGGAAGACGAGCGAGTTAGATAAGTTTCGCGTTTTAAATCTTTAGGTTACTGTAACTGCCGAAATTCAAACTTTTGATTTTGACCAATAGATCAGTGAGTCGAGAGCTATACAACCAACCCAAGATCGTATCCCTAAGACGCACGCTGAGCGAGTTAGAGCGATTTCTGCGTTAAAAACGCGAGAATGTCGCTTTTCGTGTTGCGTGTTTGCGTAATTGAGATAACTTCTAATGCCAAGCGAAAGAGCACGTCGAGACCTTTTAGTTGACCTATCGCACGCCGCTCTACGACGTAAGACGAGCGAGTTAGCGCCGTTTTCCGTTTTCACCTTCGGGTTACTGTAGCGCGCGCAATTCAAACTTTTGAATGCCGATCTCTCGAGGTACATTACCAGTAAGTCGAGACCTTTCCGTAGAGCCCAAGATCGCCTTCCCACGACGTTCCAACGCCGAGATCTGAGAGCGTGACGAACGAACGGACGAACGAACGAACGAACGAACGCACGAAACGCTCTCGTAGGGGTTCGCCCGGCTGAGGGGTCCAAAATATAGCGCCGCAGGCGACAATTTTGCTATTTTTAAGCGCCGCAGGCGAAAATTTTTGAAATTTAAGGTGGGGGGTTCTTTTGGGGAAGGCGGGAGGGGGATACCTGGGGGGGTATGGGGGGTTACACTTTCGGCTAGGGGGGGGCTTACCCCATAAACCGGCACGGGGGTCTGACAGACCCCCGGGTTTTAAGATGGCCCAATTTCTCAGGAAAATAAATGATTGTCCCACATTCTCAAAAATTTTTTTTGGGAAAACAAGATAGGCAATCAATGGGTCGCCCAAAAAAGATGGCCCTAGTACTTTTACTTTTTTTGTGCCATGCTTTGAATATCATTCTGACAACCAAATCTCCATTGTCGTTTGAGTATCATTCTCACCACGCAACCTCGAATCAGTTCTAGGGAAGTGTGTCACGCCACACTGTCAGAACCAGAAGCAAATGGTTGTTGAAACTAAATAGTGATGTAAGTGAATTGCATGATGAAAGTCTACATTCAAACGCATTTGGAAATGCAATCCAGAGTGTGCCATAGCTACATGCATGGCAAAACGTTATCTCCGTGGGTGTTGTAGTGAGGAATACATCGCACACACATCAGAAATGAGTTGTCTTAAGGTTGGCTCTGGGGTGCATCACACCGCATTTCCTTTCCTTGTAGGGGACATGCCTGCTGAAGTGCCCTAACCACCAAGCCAGCTAGGTGTTTTGTCCGTCCGTCTGTCCGAGTACGCTTGCCTCCTTAGCACTTCGCCACGCGACGCTTCAGCATGCGCTTGCCTCGCTAGCACTTCGCCACGCGACGCTTCAGCACGCACGTGCTAGGAAGCCAGCAGGACGCCAGCGGCATCCCGCAGAGAAGCTCGCTCGCTTCGATCGATCGACCGCAGAAAATCAATCCCTGCACGGCCAGCGTCGCCTGTTGCTGCCTGCCTTCAACGCAGGCTTTGCCTGAACAGTACGGCAATGCACGGTAGAATTGCAACAGAGCCGGACAGTACGACAATGCTCGCACAGGTAATTCTAGACGCTTCAGCAACTATTTCGTTTGCAACAGGACAGATCTTGCAACAGGACAGACTTTCTGCAACAGGACGCTGCAACAGTACAGACGTTACAACAGGATCATCGCGCGAAGCGACCAGCGCCGTTGGCCCACAACAGGACAGACCTTTGCAACAGGACCGATTTTGCAACAGGACAAATCTTGCAACAGGACAGATCTTGCAACCGGAAAATCTGCCCGCTTTCTATCATTTGTTTTGTGCGGCGCTTTGTACGGCGTGTTCGCGAGGCAGTCAGCGCTGTTGGCTTGCAACAGGACAGACTTTCTGCAACAGGACAAATGATGCAACAGGACAAATCTTGCAACAGGACAGACCCTGCAACAGGACAGACCCTGCAACAGGACAGATCTTGCAACAGGACAGACCCTGCAACAGGACAGATCTTGCAACAGGACAGATCTTACAACAGGACAGATTTTGCAACAGGACAAATTTTGCAACAGGACAAATCTTGCAACAGGACAGATCTTGCAACGAGAAAATCTGCCCGCTTTCTATCATTTGTTTTGCGCGGCGCTTTGCACGGCGTGTTCACGAGGCAGTCAGAGCTGTTGGCTTGCAACAGGACAAATGATGCAACAGGACAAATCTTGCAACAGGACAGACCCTGCAGCAGGACAGATCTTGCAACAGGACAAATCTTGCAACAGGACAGATCTTGCAACAGGACAGATCTTACAAAAGGACAGATTTTGCAACAGGACAAATTTTGCAACAGGACAAATCTTGCAACAGGACAGATCTTGCAACCGGAAAATCTGCCCGCTTTCTATCATTTGTTTTGCGCGGAGCTTTGCATGGCGTGTTCGCGAGGCAGTCAGCACTGTTGGCTTGCAACAGGACAAATGATGCAACAGGACAAATCTTGCAACAGGACTGACCCTGCAGCAGGACAGATCTTGCAACAGGACAAATCTTGCAACAGGACAGACCTTGCAAAAGGACACATTTTGCAACAGGACAAATCTTGCAACAGGACACATCTTGCAACAGGACAAATCTTGCAACAGGACAGACCCTGCAACAGGACAGATCCTGCAACAGGACAGACCCTGCAACAGGACAGATCTTGCAACAGGACAGATCTTACAACAGGACAAATCTTGCAACAGAACAGATCTTACAACAGGACAGTTGTGGCAACAGGATGGTCGCGCGAGGTGACCAGCGCCATTGGCTCGCAACAGGACAGACCTTCTGCAACAGGACAGATTTTGCAACAGGACACATCTTGCAACAGGACAGATCGTGCAACAGGACAGACCTTGCAACAGGACAGATTTTGCAACAGGACAAATCTTGCAACAGGACAGATTTTGCAACAGGACAAATCATGCAACAGGACAGAATTTTGCAACAGGACAAATCTTGCAACAGGACAGATCTTACAACAGGATGAATCTTGCAACAGGACAGACCCTGCAACAGGACAGGTCTTTCAACAAGACAGATCTTTCAACAGGACAGACCTTGCAACAGGAGAGACCTTGCAACAGGACAGACCTTGCAACAGGGGTTCGCCCGGCTGAGGCCGGGCGAAAAAACTCGACTATTGTATTTTGACGGACATTGTATTAAGTTTGGTCTTGTCGAAGAAGATTTGCCGCTCCTAACCCCACCGCTTCACGAGCTGCATCCACCTTCATTGTGCACCGCTTCACGAGCTCTCTCACACTTCGCAAGAGTGCATTGCAAAACATTATTGAATTCGCCCGGGATTTATTGTTTTTGAGCGAAAAAATTCTCCCTTTCAAACTCTGCATTAACGCGGTCTGCATCACGCCCAGTAAAAGTCCACCTATTAGATGGCATTTGCCGCTGTCAAATCAACGCTGATTGGTTCCTAGGTGAAGCACCCAATCAGCGGTGACTTGATTTGGTGGACTTTCACTGGGCGCGATGCAGACCGCGTTAAAATGCGACGGAAATTTTCAGAGCCATATAATGTAGTGCGAACCACGCTACGAATCGACTTCTGCAGTGGGCGTCTTAGCAATTTTTAAATAATTTTGCTGACCACGTTGAGACCTTTCAAATGACGTGTCGATTGTCGCTCCACGACGTAAGACGGACGAGTTAGAGCCGTTTTCTGTGTTTGACATTCGAGTTGCTGTCAGTCGCGAAATTTAAAATTTTGAGTTTTGATCAATGGTAAGACATATGCTAAAGAAGTCGAGAGCTCTCCAACTTTCTCGAGATCGTATCTCTACGACGTGAGTCGAGCGAGTTAGAGCTATCTTAGTGTTATGGCGTTTGCGTTTTTGCGTAATTGAAAATTTTATTGGTGCCGCATGAAAGAGCACGCCGAGTGCTTTCACATGACGTGTCGATTGATGCTCTACAACGTAAGGCGAGCAAGTTAGAGCCGTTTTGTGCTTTTGCACCTTCGAGTTACTGTAACTAGCGGAATTCAAATTCTTGAGTTTTGGACAACGAGAGATCAATTAATGATCGGTGAGTCGACAGCTATCCGACTAGCTTGAGATTGTCTCTCGGCGCAAGTTGAGTGAGTTAGAGCGAATTTAGCGTCAATATCTCGAGAATGGCGTCTGCGGTCCGTATTTGCGTAATTGAAAAGATTTTTGCAGCCGCATGAACGAACACGTCGAGAGCTTTCACCTGACGCGTCGATTGCCGCCCTACGTCGTAAGACTACCGAGCTAGAGCCGTTTTGCGTTTTGACCTTCGGGTTACTGTAGCGCGCGCAATTTAAGCATTTGAATCTCGACTTCTCTTAACGGAATGGTCGGTGAGTCGAGGCCTATCCATGTGGCCCAAAATCGTCTCTCTACGACTTTCCAAGGCCGAGATCCGAGAGCGTTATGTGCGCACAGACGCAACCACAGACGGGCGCACGCGCGCACGCCGAGCCCACGTAGGGTGTCGGCTGAAAAGCCGGGCGAAAAAATGAATTCTGAAAACCACAACACACACCCAAGAACTTCGAATTCTTTCAGCCAAAACCACACTTGGATATGCACCACGTCTCGATCTAATTGAGTGGGTGGCTGGGCCCTGACAGTCTCAGCACAACACAGGACCACTGCTAAAGCAGCATATGCAGTTTTCATTTTATGGCAGGGCTAGACTAGTATGCAGTGCGTATCTGCGATTTGCTTGGAGCAGAAAGCCTGCTTTAAATTGATCAACAAATAACCGGATGAAACACAAAACTCATGTTCGCTGGATGAAGACTGTAAATGGAGAGTGATTACAATCTGTCAACCATCTGTGTGTATTTGTAGTGAACGGGCTACACCGTGTAGCTGATTAGCATGAATGGCAAATTAGCATTCAATAATTGGGTCAGTCTGTGCAGCAGTGGCACATTTTTAGCTCAGATAATCGTCATTTAGTGTTTAGTAATAGGTGGACTACTATTGAGTGCAATGTAGAATGTACGCCAACAATAGCCACAGGAAGCGCTAATGTTTCCGTAATGGAATAGGTACATAGTTGGACAATTGCTCTAATTCGCACAAGCTCATTAAGTCTCGATTTAGTATCTAACATTGTAGTGGTGCTTGTACATACGTGTACATACGCCAACCGGCCAGGGGGGGGGGGTATAGGACCCCTCGGGGGAGGGGGGGGGGGGGGGTCTGAGGCCCACGGAGGGTGGGTCAAATGACCTAAAAATTTTGCTAAAAAGTACCAAAAAATAAAAAAATTTTGTAAAAATAGGCCAAAAAGTGCGAAAAAATCGCTCAATTTTGGTAAAATTGTCCAAAATATAGCGCCGCAGGCGACAATTTTGCTATTTTTAAGCGCCGCAGGCCAAAATTTTTGAATTTTACGGTGGGGGGTTCTTTTGGGGAAGGCGGGTGGGGGATACCTGGGGGTGTATGGGTGGTTACACTTTCGGCTAGGGGGGGGGCTTACCCCCCCCCCCCCCCCCCCCCCCCCCGGTTACACGTATGTGCTTGTACCACATACGTCACTTTGCCACACCTACATGTACGTCCACACTGCACAACGATGACGTGGCCATTGCAAACAGGTTTGTCTTACACATCTACAATCGCACTCTATGTAGACGACGAAAAGACTGACAAGCGCGAATTCGTTTAACACGTGCACGTGAACTCGTCGGAAACTCGTCGCGAAAGTCTGACTCCGTCCAGAGATGACCTCAACCATGTGACGAATGGATTTACAAACTAAGTGTGACCAGGGAATCCCTCCACTTATGTAACCAAAATTAGTTTGTCACAAATCAACAAAACAACTGTATCAACAAGTAATTCGTACATCTTGTGTCGCATTTTGAAACTATCAATACATCGATATGTACTTGGTTTAAAATACTGCGATTGTTGTATGTGGTTGTCTCGACTTCGCTCTTCTAAAGCGGCAGCTAAAATGGTTTTGTGACAGGGTTCCAGTGCCATTTGGCCACATGAACATTATCTGTGGGCCAACGCATAGGCTTGGAAGGGGCGCTTGAATGAGAAGTACTGGTACATCACAAATGACACCAAGAAGTTCAGACAACACTGTAGCCATGCTCGAGGTCTACCTTGAGGTGACAGCGATGAGCGAATCAAGAAATCTGCATTTGGATTTCTAAAAGTACATACACGAATTTGTATTTGTGTTTGCATTTCTTGAGACATTTGCATGTGTTTGCATTTGTAAATAAGCACTCTCAAAGCCTGACAATTGGGCGACTAGGTTTGTACATTATTCACTTCACAAACACACTACGCCATTTCCAGGAAGTCAACTATTCCTTTCTGCGAGAGCGCGAAGCGCTTGATGGGTAGCAGCTGCTTTCTTTCGTCGATTGGAGGATCGCTCTGTATTTAGTCAGCCAAATAACAACTTGTTCGCAGAGGCATGTTCATAATGCATGGGCATGGGGTTGACTATTGTTGACCGGCCAACCATATCGGAGGGGACTACTCACAACAAGCGAAATTTTGACCATCAGCTACGTATCTTCAACAGCCAAAATCGTCTCATTTAGCCCTATTGAGGTCAAAAATTAGTGCTCAGAAGAGCAATCTTGTGAAACCCTGATTTAAAAAGGCTAAAAAAAGTGAATGCAGCGCAAAGTTCATCTATTTTTGCATGAATGACACATTGAGGGGGGGGGGGGGGGGGGGTGGGTTGGGGAGGGGTATAACTTTATAGCATGTTTACGACTCTCCTAGAATATATTGCACAACAACATATCGAACGGCAACATTGATTTTGTCCAGAATTAGTTTTTAAGGAGAATTACCATTTCAAGCTCACCCTCAAGAAGTCACAAAAATTATTCAACGTTTTGACAAACATATTCTCAAAGAAGATGAAAGTTCATCGCGGGTCTTAAAACGAACAAGCAAGAGCCTTTTCGTACTTAAAAAATGCCAATTTCTTGGTGTGAAAACCTGTTATTGTATGCACGCCCAGCTTTCCTGTGGTGTCTGCCTGTTAGGCGAAGTAGGTGCATGGGATCATACGTGTAACTGGGGGGGGGGGGGGGGGGGGGGGGGGGGGGGGCTAGCCAAAAGTGTACCCCCCCATACCCCCCAGGTACCCCCCTCCCGCCTTCTCCAAAAGACCCCCCCCCCCTAACATTTCAAAAATTTTCGCCTGCGGCGCTTAAAAATGGCAAAAATTTCGCCTGCGGCGCTTGAAAATAGCAAAATTTTTGCCTGCGGCGCAATATTTTGGACGTTTTTGACCAAAAATAAGCGCTTTTTGGCACTTTTTGGCCTATTTTTGCAAAATTTTCTTATTTTTTGGTACTTTTTTTGGCAAAATTTTTAGGTCATTTGACCCCCCCCCCCCCCCCTCCAGGGGCCTCAGACCCCCCCCCCCCCCTGAGGGGTCCTATACCCCCCCCCCCCCCCCGACCCCCCCCCCCCCCCTGGCCGGTTGGCGCTTACACGTATGCATGGGATGGGGGAGGGGGGGGGGATGAGGTTTGAATCGCCCACAAGGTTAGACGCATTGTAAACAAAATCAGCAAATTCTATGAATTCTAGGCCTTTATGCGGAAGTGAGCATACTAACCATTGCCGAGTTCTTGGACCTGGGATGGCGCATGATGAGCTGCGTGAGGCAAAAGCGCAACACGACGTGAAAGAAGAAGCAAAGCAGATTTGCTTGTATTTATTTGATTCCAAGAGTACAATGCCTGCTTGTTGTTTTGCTGCTGAGCACCATCAATTTCCCTTACCCACTTGCCGAATGGTCGCTTTTCCATGGCAAGACTAAAAACTTTTGAGAATATAGCGCCACACATAAAAACGATGGAAAACTACCATAAGGTCATTTGGGAAATCTCTCCCATATGTAAAATTTCGGTCATTTGATCAAAACTCGTCACAATGTCTGCCCGGATACAAAACTCGGCTATTCATAAGCGAATTGCAAATGGACGCTTGAAACGTCCGAAGCTGCAGCCACGCTATAAAAGCAGTTTTGTAGAGTCCCATAAAGATTATAATGCAGACAGTTACATAAATTCATACGTGTAAGCGCCAACCGGCCAGGGGGGTATAGAACCCCCCAGGGGGGGGGGTGGGGGGTCTGAGGCCTCTGGAGGGGGTCAAATGACCTAAAAAAATTTGCCAAAAAATACCAAAAAAGAAGAAAATTTTGCAAAAAATAGGCCAAAAAGTGCCAACAAGCTGTTTTAAAAAAGTTGAGTTGTTTTATTAATACAGAGTGGTTTGTGAGTGTTTTAAAGTGGAAGAGTAAAAGAGTGGATACTTTTGTAAAGTATTTCGAAGCCTTTCCGATATGATGTGCGCCCGCCCGAAGTCCACTATTCATGCGCTACTTCTGACACGCGAGGGGTTCTTGCAGGGCAACATTCGGATCGCCCGGGATTATTTTTTTGAGCAAGACACACGCATTTCCGAGCGGTTGTTGCAAGGCAACATTGGAATCGCCCGGGATTAATTTTTTTAGCAGACAAAGTTGTTCGTAAGACAAGGGTTAAAAAAAACAAAAGTATTTCTTTAGGAATGAGTGTTAAACAACTGCCTCAACGTAGGCTTTCAAACGGTTGAACGAATGCCGCTCTACAACGTAAGACGAGCGAGTTAGGGCCGATCTGCTGTTTGAACCTTTGGGTTACTGCAGATCGCGATATTCAAACTTATGAGTTTCGACCAATAGAAGAACAATTAATGATCAGTGAGTCAAGAGCTATCCAACAACTCAAGGCCGTCTCTCTACGACGCACGCTGAGCGAGTCAGAGCCATTTCTATGCTAAAAATGCGAGAATGTCGCTTTTCGTGGTGCGTGTTTGCGTAACTAACAAAATTTTTACGCCAAGTGAAAGAGCACGTCGAGACCTTTTAGTTGACCTATCACACGCCGCTCTACGACGTAAGACGAGCGTGTTAGAGCCGTTTTGCGTTTTGGACCTTCGGGTTACTGTAGCGCGCGCAATTCAAACTTTTGAATTTCGACTTCTCTTAACGGAATTATCAGTGTGCCGAAACCTATTCAATAAACTCAAGATCGTCTCTCTATGACGGAAGACGAGCGAGTTAGATAAGTTTTGCGTTTTAAACCTTTGGGTTACTGTAGCTTCCGAAATTCAAACTTTTGAGTTTCGACCAATAGAAGAACAAATGATCAGTGAGTCGAGAGCTATCCAACCAACCCAAGATCGTCTCCGTACGACGCACGCTGAGCGAGTTAGAGCGATTTTTGCGTTAAAACGCGAGAATGTCGCCTTTCGTGTTGCGTGTTTGCGTAATTAAGAAACTTTTTTATGCCAAGCGAAAGCGCACGTCAAGACCTTTCAGTTGACCTATCGCACGCCGCTCTACGGCGTAAGACGAGCGAGTAATAGCCGTTTTCAGTTTGAACCTTCGGGTTACTGTAGCGCGCGCAATTCAAACTTTTGAATTTCGAAGTCTCTTAGCGACATTACCAGTAAGTCGAGACCTATCCATAAAGCCCGAGATCTCCTTCCTACGACTTTCCAACGCCGAGATCTGAGAGCGTTACGAACGGACGAACGGACGAACGCACGAACGCACGAACGCACGAAAAGCTCTCGTAGGGGTTCGCCCGGCTGAGGCCGGGCGAAAAAATCGCTTACTTTTGGTCAAAACGTCCAAAATATAGCGCCGCAGGCAAAAATTTTGCTATTTTCCAGCGCCGCAGGCGAAATTTTTGCATTTTTAAGCGCCGCAGCCGAACACTTTTGGAAATTCTAGGGGGGTCTTTTGGGGAAGGCGGGAGGGGAGTACCTGGGAGGGGGTACACTTTCGGCTAGGGGGGGGGGGGGCTTACCCCCCCCCCCCCATACCCACCCCCCCCCCCCCCCATACCCCCCTCCCCGGTTACACGTATGGTTAAATTCCAACTGCGAAATCAAGTGCACAGATAGTCGCAGTCTTCCTCTGCTTCGTCGTCCGTGACTTCTTTGATGCACATGTCGAACCCAAGACTGCAAATCATGCGTGCGACCGGTTGATTTGTGGAAGTTGTACATGTCATTTAAGTAGCCATGTTTTCCTAAATGCTCCATGTACCGTATCCCAGTATCTCAACTCAAGGTGGGGACCATTTTGATATAAAACTTTGCTGAACGTAGCTGAGTCGCATATCAAATAACAAGCTTAGAGTAAAAACTGGGTACCCGATGATGGTTGATTGGCATTGCATAGTGTTTCGTGCATTTGAGGAGTATATTCAATAGTGCGTCAGAATAGAAAGTTGAGCATTTCTTCGGGGAGTTTCGCCGCAGTTAACTCGAGTTTTCAAAGGTAGTTTGTGCCATTCTTGGGCAATCCTTGCCTATGAGATTCGTTGTGGTGGGTACTGATCCATAAATGGATCAGGAGTGTTCGCCGCAGTTTCACTTTGGAATGAAAAGGGTCTAAATGGGACGACGCCCTTTTCTTTTGGGTCACAAATGCGGACTGTTACGGCACCGTTGCAAAATTCCTTAATTATGAAATCTAGAACTATTTGGCAGACAATACCCGACACAACCACGCAAAGAAGTTGCGATATTTAAGCTATTCGAAATTGCCGAAATTTGGGAATTTCAACAAAAACCTTGATAATATCCCTAAATTCGTTGATTATGAAATCTAGAACTATTTGCTAAATATTTGGCAGACAATGCCCGACACAACCAGGTCAAGGCATTTAGCAATTTACGCTACTTAAAAATGTTGAAATTTTTGAATTTTAACAAAACCCTTAAAAATATCCCTAATTTCGTTAATTACAAAATCTGAAACTATTTGCTAACTAGTTGGCAGATTACGCCCGATACAACCATGTGAAGAAATTTTGAAATTGACGCCGTTTGAAATTGTGTATATTTGGCAATTTTGACAAAAACCTTGAACATATCCCCAAATTCGTTAATTATACAATCTGAAACTATTTGCTAAATACTTGGTAGACTATGCCCGACACAACCATGTAAAGAAAAGTTGAAATTTAAGCCGTTTGAAATTGTCGAAATTTGGGAATTTTGACAATACCCTTAAAAATATCCCTAATTTCGTTAATTATAAAATCTGAAACTATTTGATACATACTTGGCAGACTATGCTCGACACATCCGTGAAAAGAAATTTTGAAATTTAACCTGTTTGAAATTGTCGAAATCTGGGAATTTTAACAAAATCCTTAAAAACATCCTAAATTTCGTTAATTATGTTCGCTGAAACTATTTGATAAATACTTGGCAGACTATGCTCGATACATCGTTGCAAAGAAGTTTTGAAATTTAAGCCGTTTGAAATTGTCGAAATTTGAGAATTTTGGCAATACCCTTGAAAATATCCCTAATTTCGTTAATTATAAAATTTGAAACTATTTGTTAAATACTTGGCAGACTATGCTCGATACATCCGTGCAAAGAAAGTTTAAAATTTAAGCCGTTCGAAATTGTCGATATTTGGGACTCTTAACAAAACACTTGAAAATATCCCTAATTTCGTTAATTATAAAATCAGAAACTACTTGATAAATACTTGGCAGACTATGCCCGACACACCTGTGAAAAGAAATTTTGAAATTTAAGCTGTTTGGAATTGTCGAAATTTGGAGATTTTAACAAAATCCTTAAAAATATCCTAAATTTCGTTAATTATATTCGCTGAAACCAAAAACCTTGAAAATATCCCTAATTTCGTGGATTCCAAAATTCGAAACTATGTCACAAATTCATCGCGTCTTGTGCCCTTTCCATTTCAGCAAAAACATTACCGATACGACTTGTAAACAAAAGTGTCATTTTTGACATTTTCGAATTTTAATTGTAAATATCTCGAAATAGGGAAATTAGCAACAGAAACGGACACCGGCACGTTACTCAGCGCATTCGACTCCATTGGGTGGCACCAGCCGTCAGGTCTAGTTTTGTGACACACACGGACACACACACACACACACAGACCCACGAACGGACAATAGCGTCCGTATATATACTCGCCGCCCTGGGGGGCGGCGAAACAAGCTGTGTGTGTAAAAAGTTCAACCTATATATTGTGTCCGTCAAATTTTGGTAAACAGTGTAGTGAACTTTGTACACATCGTTAGCCGCATCTGGAGAAAGTGTCTTGAGAACGTGTACCTTAATCCCAAGTGCAGCTGTCCCCCACGATACGCTTATCTGTACAGCTGATCTAAAGCTCAGTGGTATCGCCGCGTTCGCTATATGTTATCGGCATGATACGACGCCGTTTGTCTGGTGTTTCCTACCTGTGTGAAAACGTCACATCCAACAAAAAATTTGCGCACAAGTTTGGGTGCGGTCGTTCTTTATCAGGAATTCCTCTTGGCATACGCCCTTTCTATTCTACGCTCGCATTCATCAATCAACAAAAAGTTTTGGCAATTTACGAAATTTTGACATTTCTGTCAAATTTTGAACATTTCTGTCAAATTTAGTACTTGCAAAAATATTCTGTTGTGTTACAAATTATCCGCTGTCTATGCCCTTTCCATTTCTGAAGAAATTTTGCCGCTAGCCCATCAGATGAAAATGTCAATTTTGACATTTTTTTAAATATTTAATTCTGAATTTCAAATATTGCAATTTATTGAAGCTGTAGAACTGTCACAAATTCCTGTTGGGTTATGGCCTTACCATTTCTGCATTCATATTCGTCAATAAATGACTTTCTATTTTTGTCATTTTATGGAATTCGGACAAATATTCGCGTATTTCCCTCAAATTTCACATTTGCAAAAATATTCTGTTGTGTTACAAATTATCCGCTGTCTATTCCCTTTCCATTTCTGAAGAAATTTTGCCGCTAGCCCATCAGACGAAAATGTCGATTTTAAAATTTTTTGTTTTTGATCCTAAATATCTCGAAATTGCAATTGCTTAAAACTGCAAAACTATGTCAAATATTCTTGTTGACATACGGCCTTACCATTTCTGCATTCACATTCGTCAATAAATGACGTTCTATTTTTGTCAATTCATCAAATTTTGACAAACGATTGTGTATTTCTACTAAATTCCATATTTACAAAAAATTTCTTTTGTGTTACAAGTCATCCGCGGTCTATGCTCTTTCCATTTCTGAAGAAATTTCGTCGCTTGCTCATCGGGTGAAAAAGTCGATTTTTGACATTTTTGAATTTCAATTGTGAATATCTCGAAAATGCGAAATTAGCAACAGAAACGGACATCAGATCCATACTCAGCGACCTTGGCTCTACTTGACCACATATGCCACGTATCTTACTTCGGTGCCACGGACACACACACGGACAGACAGACAGACATTGTCATCCGTATATATACACCTCGCCGCGCTGAGGCGCGGCGAAACAAGCTGTGTGTGTAAAAAGTTCAACCTATACTTTGTGTCTGTCAAATGTTGGTGAACAGTATAGTGAACTTTGTACACATCGTTAGCCGCATCTGGAGAAAGTGTCTTGAGAATGTGTACCTTAATGCCAAGTGCAGCTATCCCCACGATACGGTTGTCTGTACAGCTGATCTGAAGCTCAGTGATATCGCCGCGTTCGCTATATGTTATCGGCATGATACGACGCCGTTTATCTGATGTTTCCTACCTGTGTGAAAACGTCACATCCAACAAAAAACTTGCCAAAAGTTTGGTGCGAGCAAATTCCTGTGTTCAGCGTACGCATTTCTGTTTCCGAGTGCACATTCATCATTATCATCAATAAACAGCTGTTCTGGCCATCAGACGAAAATCTCGATTTTGACATTTATTTAAAATTTTAATTCTAAATATCTCAAAATTGGAATTTATTAAAAATGTAAACCTATGTCACAAATTCTTATTGGCATACGGCCTTACCATTTCCGTGTTCAAATTCGTCAAAAAACGACGTTCTATTTTTGTTGATTTATAAAATTTTAAAAAATAATCACGTATTTCTATTAAATTCCATACTTGCACAAAATTTCTCTTGCATTACAAATTATCCGCAGTCCATGCTCCTTCCATTTCTGAAGAAATTTCGCCGCTATATCATCAGGTGAAAAAGTCGATTTTCGACATTTTCATATTTTGATTGAAAATATCTCGAAATTGCAATTTTTAAAAACTGCAAAACTATGTCACAAATTCTTATTGGCATACGACCTTTCCATTTTTGCATTCACATTCGTCAATAAACGACGTTGTATTTCAGCCAATTTATGCAATTTTGACAAATAATCGCGTATTCCTATTAAATTCCACATTTGCAAAAAATTTCTTTTGTGTTACAAATTATCCGCGGTCCATGCTCCTTCCATTTTTGAAGAAATTTCGCAGCTAGCGCATCAGACGAAAAAGTCGATTTTCGACATTTTCGAATTTTAATTTCGAATATTTCGAAAATGCGAAATTAGCAACAGAAACGGACACTGGATCCGTACTCAGCGACCTGGACTCTACTTGACCACATAAGTCACATATTTTACTTCGGTGCCACGGACGGACACACAGACAGACAGACATTGTCATCCGTATATATACACCTCGCCGCGCTGAGGCGCGGCGAAAAAATGGTGGAGCTACTTTGCCCGAATCTGACAAAACAACACAACAGACAAACATAACGATTGGAGTGTTGCCACCTCATGGCTCATACTGAGTCCGTCAACAATGACGTCGCTTTATGTGTCCAGAAGCTTGTTCTACCACACAACAAACTGCATACCTGTGCACCAAAGCGACTCACTGAACTGTGGAACAACTCCGGAATTGACAATTGGCCGTTGGGTTGTCGTTGACTCGGTCCCCCCATTTCTTTTCCATACCTTGAGGAACAGGATTATAGCTTGCAAAGAATACGTCATCGTTGCCGCCGTCGTAGTCTACCATCCTCAAACGAGTCTTTCTCAGCCAATGAAATAGCATATCTTTCTGAAAGTGTTATCAAATTGATTGATGCCATGTTGTTTAAAGGATTGGTGGCATTTTGATATTAGAGCCAGAAACTAATATGGATCACAAAGGACGCCACTTTTCAAAGAAGGGTATAACGATATTGCTGACTTTGACAAACCAGAACCCGCTGCGGCAATGCCTGTTTGGTTGTTGGAAATCAAAATCAAATTTCGAAGCTACAGTACCCATGCTGGATCCATTTGCATTTTGGGTGTCTTGTCAACTCGGCCAACATTATACTCGATTTCAAGGTTTTTGGGAGCGTTTGGGTTTATTGGATGCACATAGTTTGAACACACTTCTGAATAATGAATTTGCATGCTACCACACCCCAAGTGCAGAACTTCGGCTTTGGTTCCAGAGGGCATTGAGAATGAGAGGTGTTGTATATCGATTCCAGGGATTTATGCTGCGCCGCTGCGGTGATCAAAAATTCGGCATTTATGTCAGGCAGGACATGGCATCACCAACCAAGACTGGAGTCACTGGGCGTGTGAGTTCAAATTTATGGAGTATGCTGCGCCCCCTAAAAACTTTGCAGACCTGCCGTTCAACTGATTCTCCAGGGAGAAAGGACTCGACAACGTGAGAATACGATATGAATATCCCTCTTCCATACGCGCTGCGCGATGCAGAATTTGTGTCTGTTTTCATTGTGTGCACAGTCTTTTTTTCAGGGACTGACCCAAACTTGGCCCCTGAATTGGTATCCAATTCTTTTGTAACTTGGCTCCAACTTGGGCTAAGTGCAAATAATATGTAAAATATTCAAGACACTCACGCATACGTGTAGCCGCCAACCGGGGAGGGGGGGATCGGGCGGGGGGGGGGGGGGGGTATAGGACCCCTCAGGGGGGGGGGGGGGGGTCTGAGGCCCCTGGAGGGGGGGTCAAACGACCTAAAAATTTTGCCAAAAAAAAGTACCACAAAATAAAAAAATTTTTCAAAAATAGGCCAAAAAGTGCCAAAAATCGCTTACTTTTGGTCAAAAACGTCCAAAATATAGCGCCGCAGGCAAAAATTTTGCTATTTTCAAGTGCCGCAGGCGAATTTTTTGCCATTTTTTCGCCGCGCCTCAGCGCGGCGAGGTGTATATATACGGATGACAATGTGTGTGTGTGTGTGTGTGTGTGTGTGTGTGTGTGTGTGTGTGTGTGTGTGTGTGTGTGTGTGTGTGTGTGTGTGTGTGTGTGTGTGTGTGTGTGTGTGTGTCTGTGTGTCTGTGTGTCTGTGTGTGTTTTCGTCGCACCGAAGTAAAGTCAGTGACATATGCGGTCAAGTAGAGTCGATGTCGCTGAGTACGGATCCGATGTCCGTTTCTGTTGCTAATTTCGCATTTTCGAGATATTCGCAATTAAAATTCGAAAATGTCAAAAATCGACTTTTTCGTCTGATGCGCTAGCCGCGAAATTTCTTCAGAAATGGAAGGAGCATGGACCGCGGATAATTTGTAACACAAAAGAATTTTTTTGCAAATGTGGAATTTAATAGAAATACGTGATTATTTGTCAAAATTGCATAAATTGACTAAAATACAACGTCATTTATTGTCGAATGTGAATGCAGAAATGGAAAGGTCGTATGCCAATAAGGATTTGTGACATAGTTTTGCAGTTTTTAAAAATTACAATTTCGAGATATTTACAATCAAAGTACGGAAATGTCGAAAATCGACTTTTTCACCTGATGATATAGCGGCGAAATTTCTTCAGAAAAGGAAAGAGTATAGACTGCGGATAATTTGTACTGCAAGAAATTTTTTTTGCAAATATGGAATTTAATAGAAATGCGTGATTATTTTCAAAATTCCATAAATCAACAAAATAGAACATCGTTTTTTGACGAATTTGAACGCAGAAATGGTAAGGCCGTATGCCAATAAAAATTTGTGACATAGTTTTGCAGTTTTAAGAGTGGAGATCTGAGAGAACCGAACATTAGGTCCCCAACTTTTTTCAGGTCAATGTCACGGATTTTGTTGAAATTTTAACAAAAGATGTCTATTGGTCCAAAAACGCAATTTCCAATTTTTTTCTGCAAAATACGCATCGACGCAACTTTTACAGGCGAATGCAGTTTTTGATTTTTGGAGCTTTGTGCCCAGAAAAGACTGTTTCGTCAAAAATCTAAGTCCTACCTATCTGGGGTAGAATTTTATGTAGAATATCGTGGTAGCAACGAAAATTTTATACAATGCTTGTTTCACACTGAAATTGTTGGCTTTTTGTTACCCACGCGCAAATTTTTATGGTTTTGTGGCTCTAGCTCGAAAACGACCCTGCTGAGCAAACCTGATTTTTCCATAATAATGTACCCTTAGTGACAACGTATAGCGCCCAACAAAAAAATTTCAGAAAAAGTCTCGGGATTGTAGAGAAATTGGCCACCAAAGTGCCATATTGGACAATTTCCAAAATGTGAAGCTCAATTACTCGAGAATTACGCCTCGGACAGCGGTGGGGTTAGCGCCATTCGACTCAGCGCTAAAAACTGCATCAGGTGTGTTAGTTTGAGGTTGTTTGGCGAATTTTTATATTTTGACCCATTTTCCCCCCAAAATTGCGAAAAAATCAACGTTCGTCAAACAACGTCAAACTGACACACCTGATGTAGTTTTTAGCGCTGAGTCGAATGGCGCTAACCGCACCGCTGTCCGAGGCGTAATTCTCGAGTGATTGAGCTTCAAATTTTAGAAATTGTCCAATATGGCACTTTGGTGGCCAATTTCTCTACAATCCCGAGACTTTTTCTGAAATTTTTTTGTTGGGCGCTATACGTTGTCACTAAGGGTACATTATTATGGAACAAGCTGTTTAAAAAAAGTTGAGTTGTTTTATTAATACAGAGTGGTTTGGGAGTGTTTTAAAGTGGAAGAGTAAAAGAGTGGATACTTTTGTAAAGTATTTAGAAGCCTTTCCGATATGACGCGCGCCCGCCCGCAGTCCACTATTCATGCGCTACTTGTGACCCACTCCTTTCTGAGGGGTTCTTGCAAGGCAACATTGGGATCGCCCGGGACTAATTTTTTTAGCAATACACAGACGCATTTGTGAGCGGTTGT
>JASAMZ010000892.1:0-24192 GCA_030248115.1 Linhomoeus sp. GSCO2_2 | reverse complement strand
AATTTTTGTTCGGCCAGATTTTGTGCAAAACTAAACCAATGGTCTCCCTTGCACTTGGCTGAGGCAAGTGACCTCGTTGTTGATCAGACCTAAATGTTGCAAATGCATATTTTCGCTGCGCCACTGCGCGGCGAGTATATGTAACATGAACAGTCTTGTCTGCTGTTCCATTAACTATGAATTTACCATAGCGAGCGAGCCATTTGAGTGCCTGTTCCACATCGTCGTTGAAGACGTCCAGTAGCTGTTGATGCGTCACAGCCACGTCAAGTATTGCATTGGGAGGCTCAACTGGACCGTCCGCTGCAGGATCGAGAATCGACGTGGCGTGAGCGTGGCGCCAGCACACCAGCCTGTGACCTGTAGTGATTGGCTTCTGAGCAGTGTGCGACACCAGTGCCCTCAACCCTCAAACAGTGGCATATGTAGTAACCTGGCAAGGTCCTGTGATAGGTACCTGTCGAACCACAGGCGCTGAGACTTGTAGGGTGAGTGATAGCGCAGTTGCTGTTCCAGCGACTTGTTCAACATAGGCGGTGAAATCGCAGCAAGGAAGAACAAGTCGGCTTCTACTTTCTTTGAGTCCGAATTGGTACACATGCCCAACGCTACGCAGATGGTCTGTGGGTCAACGTCTTCATTGATCAGTTTCACTATTTCATCCAGCGATCTAAATGAATCGTTGTTGTCGTCGTCGTCTTTCATGGGACCAGTATTCTCCACTAAAGGGACCGGTATTCTCCACTCATGGGACCGGTATTCTCCACTGACTTTGGACCGGTATTCTCCACTCATCCGCGAAGCCGCTTGTGACAGTAGGAAAGTAAAACTTTCATGGGACCAGTATTCTCCACTCATGGGACCGGTATCCTCCACTGACTTGGGACTGGTATTCTCCACTGACTTGGGACTGGTATTCTCCACTGACTTGGGACTGGTATTCGCCACTCTCAGTGAACTTTAGCGGTCCCTTAGTTGGGACCGGTGGGGCGGCCTTGGGACCGGCGGATTCTGATGGGACCGGCCGTTTTCGATGGGACCGGCGGAATCTGATGGGACTGCTATTCGCCACCAGCGCCAATTGTTCTACTGGAGAAATTGTTTTACCAGGCGCGAGGGGAAGTTGTTCTACTTTTTGGGAAATTGTTCTACCTTGGTGTGAAATTGTTCTACCCCATTAGGAAATTGTTCTACGCCTACTGCCTGAGGACAAATGTCAGCTTACATGTAATGTTAGTGCCACCACTGAAGCATCACCACCGCATTCATTAATAGCGATACTCTCAGTACTACCAATTGTCATTTGTCGATGCGCTGTTTCATGAACCTGGTCTTTCGAAATTCCAGCTATAATTCTGTTCGACCTGAAATTTCATTAATCAATGATAAATCGTTTTAAATCGTTTTGGTTGCTTTATGTGACTGGCGGCTTCAAAATTTTAGTGCGTTTATCCAAAAATTTATTTGCACAACTTTTGCTTTGGCCACGACAGTAAGAGACATGCATGTGTAGGAGCCCCTGCAAAGTCTAGACTTCATGAACAGTTGTGGAAGTTAAGGTAAACTAAATTAAAATATTCTTCCATTACACGAAATTCTGCCAAAGAATGCAAACAGTTGTGAAAATTTCACACGCAAGTGCATGTCTTGCTACTATAATGTGGCATAAATTGGGCATGCATACCTGCTTAGTGACAAGGACACTGTTTCTGGACGGTCCACTTTCTCTCCATCTTCTCCAACAATGCAAAACTCTGGCGAATTGTCGGCCACAACGAATACTTCAAATGGCGCCGAAGCAGGGGGGCCTATGCAGGAATGTTGCGTTTTTCGGCCCGTTTATGATTGGCTGTCGGCGAGGCCACGCCCACTTCGACCCGCTCGCTGTACACTAGAGCCCCCTGACGGACGGAACTGCCGCATGCTGTCATGTATGTTTGTGGCCATTTCTGCATGGCTGAGGCATTGAGCTGGTGGAACATCTTATTTATCGCATTACACAAATCGGCTACCTTCCATTGTTCGCCAGCGTTTTGCCGCGTTTTCTCTAGGGCCCGTTAGTTTTTTACGAATTGTGGTGACCACGAGTGGTTGCTCCGCGTTTTCGCCAGCGACTTCTAATTGGCGAAGTACCTTATCCAACATATCAATGAATATCCTCAATTCGTTGGTTTTGAAAGACTTTACTTCTGGTAGGTCCAGTAGTTGCCCGTACAAGGTATTTACTAGCAGAGTCCTGTTATCATATCTGCTTTTAAGTAGCGCGAGTGCAGTTTCGTAATTATCGCCAATTACCGTAATACCTTCAAGTACATTACCTTTTAGGTACGATTTAAAATAGGCAAATTTTGTAGATGGGGGTAAAGAAGTATTATGTATATTTGCTTCGAAGGTAGAAATAAATTCTGGCCAGGATGTATAGTCGCCATTAAAATATTTGATTTCTAATTTTGGAAGCTTGACTTGAAAATTGGTGTTATGGTTTGGCGCTGCCGCGCTTGGTGCCAGCCCAATTCCTGGCGCATGTACCGCGATGTACCTGCAATTTTGCATGCTATTACATTCTGTCGTGCGCATTAACTCATGCGACTACTTGGCGGTTGGCGCACGTGAGTGGGAGTCCGGATTGTTATCAATGATGGCCGATTGTTCCGGCCAATACCCCCACAGGACAAGAGTACGAACTAACTGGCAAACATAGCGTACTACAAAAATGTAGCTACCCAAGCATTTTCCTATGCTACCTTCTAGTATTTGCCTTCAAATTTGAACTCACCGAACGTCGCAGACGACCAACACAGCCCAGTGGCCGTCGAATTTCCGAGCGGCCTACTGTGTGAGACGAGCGACGGGCCGATTGACGTTCTGTATGAGGTCCGAATGAACCGCTGTGATCAATTGCCTCGACTCCTTTAGAAGGCAGACCTTGGCGTAGTGTGCGGAGGCCGTTGTGCTATTTCTGGTCCTTTTCTTCACCTCATACTCACACACAGTACGTCTCGATAACATCGCGTGTCTGGTTGCCCAGCGCCAAGGTCGAACAGGCCCTGCTCAATGCGGCAAATGTGGAAACATGTAGGAGCCGTCAACAGGTCATCCTTAGTTGCACTGCAGTCGTAGCGTTTCAGCAGGTAGACCAAAAGACCCCTCAGGCGTTCCTGTTCTACTTGGTCTAATCCAACGTTCAGCGCCGCAGCGTGCATGATGTTTCCGCCGTCGTCGCCGGCACCGCCTACATAGTAGCTACCAAAGAGTGCAGCCGTGAAGACGGCCTAGCGAATTTCATATGTGCTACACGGGCTGTGGTAAATTGACAGCTGCAAACGACGCACAGACGCAGCACTTACATCGATCAACTTCACGCCTTGCTCCACTTGCATCATTGCCGTGTTGAAGAGCCTCTCGGGCGACTAGGGCACCAGCCTCGAATTGTTCACCTCATCCCTCCTAGTGGAGCAACATTGACTTCGCAGATGTCACTTGCATAGTGGTGTTAAGCAGTCACTGTAAGTCAGCCACTCCCGCAAAGCCTGCTCGGTTATGGGGATCGACTTGACATACTGTAGTACTACCGTCCCATCTCCAGCGGCACGTCCGCTCTGAGGATCTCACCCACAGACAATCATTCGCGCTTGCGTAGGAGGGGAGGACGTAGTGGCGCTGGTGAGTCAGACACTCCAGTCGTCTGAGCCCCAACAACGATAAATCTGTTTGATGCTGCTTCTCACGGTACACACTTCTTGTCCTCATCCAACCATAAAGATCGGGGGTCGGCGCGACTGTTAAAAGACAAAGACTAAAACCAAAGTAGGTACCTGCATAACAAGTCGAGAGAGGATGGTCAAAACAACTGTATGAACATACCAAGCAAGGCAATTGCCGCCCTGTCAAGAAAATTGCCTAAAGCTTTTGGGCGATCTCAAAATCATTGTGTACAAGCTGTTGGCACTGCGACAATAGTACGGCTGGCCTCCGTCCATGACCGGGGAATACAGTACCGTTTGAAGCGGCCATGAACGCACACGGAGTTTTGGTCTACTTTCAGACAGCCGAGCAGCGGAAGAGAAGGTGAAAGTCGAAGAATCAAGAGAGGCGGACGGCGAATGACTGGCCAAGTAAGTCGCTGTCCGACAGCGTGTTTGCCAAGGCTGAGACGTGGTGCTGAATTAATCGTCGTTCAGACCCCCGCCAACGCAAAGCAGGCGGTCCAACCACTCGTTCGGCCAGCCGCTCGCTTCAGGACCCTAGCAAAGCAAAGACGTGTTGCCTGAATACACAGGTACTGTATTTCGAGAATACACTCAAATCGTGCGCCAACCAAGGGTTCGGCCAACTGAGGAGCCTGGCATGATGGCCACGTTTGAGAGCGTCTACATGTAGAGTGAAAACAATAAGTCACGAACGATGCCCTCAGGGGCTTCTGGATGTGCATTTGACACTGCCTACCATGCATTGTTACGAGAGTTCACTCTATGTCACTTCTCCACCTCTCGGTTCTCTCAGGCCTTTTCCATACCCTCCAGGTCCTTGAGAATGGCGTCCTCGACTCTGGGCGACGTCAGCCACAGGTAGTGCTCCTTGCTCAGTCTAATCTGGTTTCTCCGATTGACCATCTGGGCAAACTGGTCGCCTGCTGTAGAGAGAGTCGAGAGGCTACAAAGGCCTCGCTACAAGCTCAGTACAAGCACAAAGCTCAAACCGACTCCGCTTTTTAAAAGAGACTTGTTAATCAAACCAAAATGCCGTAAAACAACGAACTTCCTTTGCTAAACAAATAATACTGGTCTGTCGAATTCCACTCCAGTCCGTCCAGTTGACTTGACAAGAGTAGTGGTTAGGGAGTACATTTTTCTTTGTGTAAAATAGTGTCACCTTCTCGTACTTCATTGTCGAAATCACATACTTACGAAAATCTTGCGTCTGTGCGTACGTACGTCTGGCCCTCTGTCTGGCGCAAGGGAGGTCGAATTTTTGAAAAAACCGGTTCTGATGCACGTTTTTTGCATGGAGTATAGAGCGTCAATCGGACGACTTGCCTTGTTTAGGCAATAGGTATATTAAGTTAAGACTTAAAATGACTAAGTTCAAGTGGAGTGCGGTACTTACATCCAGCCAAACGATTGTGTTGGCTATACTGGAGGTGTCCCTACCTACTCTCGGAGGACAAATGTCAGCAACGGTCAAATAAGTACCACTCATAGCTGCATTCACGCCTCTGTCTTCACGCATGCCGTCGTTTCGTCTTCCACTGGCAGCGCAAACCTCACCACTTTACACACGACAACCGTGGTGAGCTGCTGGATTCTATCTACCTGCTGGGTGCAAAATACCCGGTTCTGTGCAAACTCAACAAAACTGCAACGCTTTTTACAACAGCTGAAGATCGGAGACGCTGTTGTCTCACGGTTCGACTACGCCATTCTAGAGGTCCTTCGGGTTGTACGCAAATGTAGCGGTGGTGCTGTAGTGGTAGTTACATTACTTGTTGGTTGATATTTGTCCTCGGAAGATAGGTAAGCACCTAGGCCGCCGTATTCCTCGCTCACCAATTGCATCGTAACCACAAAGTGCCACGCTTGGAACATAAGTGGTGTTGACATTCCTTTGCTTAGACGGCCACAAACCTACTCCGCTTTTCTGTGAGTTTCAGTTTAGCAGCAGTTGAGTATTTTCTTGGCCTTTCCCGGGGAATTCTAAGAGAAAGAATAATTGGCGACCAGCGTCAAAGAATAGTTATGGTACATTCATATTCACCTACACTCACGCGACCCACGTGGAAACAATCTGCGCATACCTGCAGCGCGCGGCTCCAAGTCGAATTCGTCGGCTCATCGCTTCCTTGACGCCGGCACTTCTAAGTGCACCTCCACGTCTTTCTGAACGCCGCTCAGTGGCGCCTTCAGCAGCTGAAGCTTCTCAGCCGATTTAGATTTCTTTGGTGTCTCTTCTGGGACATTCTCTTTCTCTGCCTCCTCGAAGTCTATTAACACTTTAATGTCGTCGTCGTTAACTACTTCGACTTCAAACTCCAACCATGAATCACGAGAGGAGGCAGCGTGGCAGCAATAATCACCGCCAAGCGGTATCGAGCTTGCGTCGGAGCGCTTCGATGCAGGGGGTCCTGCACGTTTCCCTTGTTCTAGTGGTACAGCTGCCACAGTACCTGCTGCTGTTGACTGCTTCCGGTTTTAAAGTCTCGCCGTTACCCCATATGGAGAGGCTGGTGGAGATGTGCGAAACGTCTGCGTACAGGGGCATACGCGATGGGCAACTGCCGATGTTGGTTGGTGAATGGTGAGTACCAGGCGTCGAATTCATTTCTTCTGCAGAATTACTGCCGACCGTTCAGCGTTAAGGCTTCGGCCATTTTCTACTCTTCAGTATGTGCACTATAGTCTGTACGACTGCTACGGATCGAATATGGCAGCGTGCGAGAGATAGAGAGTGGATGTGAATGCGCACTCGGCGGCGGGTACAAAGGGCACCGCTGCCATTGTTGAGAGATACATAATTGGCCTTTGTGAACACGAAGGGTACCGCGCATGTGTTACGAGAATCATGTAGCAATGGACATCTGGGGTAGCGCAACCATCAAACAAGCTTCGTTTATAAAAACTCGACTTTTGTATTCTAACTGACTGACCACATATTGCGCAAGGTGAAGAAGACGAGGAAGACACGTACGAGTATGTCCACTGATACTTGACAACCACACGGAATACTGACGAATTGAATTACTTATGCTTCGAATAGGCGCAACGAACCGAATAAACAGCACAGGTTTTTTTGCCCGGCCTCAGCCGGGCGACACCCTACGAGAGCTCGGCGTGCGTGCGTACGTGCGTACGTACGTAACGCTCCCAGATCTCGGCGTTGGAAAGTCGTAGAGCGGAGATCTTGGGCTCTACGGATAGGCCTCGACTCACTGATCATTCAGCTAAGAGGTTTCGCAAAACTTTGAATTACGCGCGCTACAGTAAGACAGTCAAAACGCAAAACGGCCCCATCTCGCTCGTGTTGCGTCGTAGAGCGGCAATCGACACGTCAGGTGAAAGCTCTCGACGTGTTCTTTCATGCGTCTGCGAAACTTTCTTCAATTACGCAAACACGCACCGCGGAAAACGCCATTCTCGACATTTGACGCTAAAATCGCTCTAACTCGCTCAACTTGCGTCGTAGAGAGACGATCTCGAGATCATTGGTTAGCTCTCGACTCGCTGATCATTTGTTCCCCTATTGGTCGAAACTCAAAAATTTGAATTTCGCGAGTTAAAGTAACCCGAAGGTTGAAAACGCAAAACGGCTCTAACTCACCTGTCTTGCGTCGTAGAGAGGTGATCTTGAGCTGGTTGGAAAGCCGTAGACTCACTGATCTCTCGATTCACTGATCATTTGTTCTCCCACTGGTCGAAGACTTGAGTTTCGCGAGTTACAGCAACCCGAAAGTTCAAAAGCACAAAACGGCTCTATCTCTCTCGTCCTATATCGTAGAGCGGCAATCGACACGTCAGTAAAAAGCCCTCGACGCGCATTTCATCGGCACGTCAATCGGAGGCTTTCGCTGTCTGACTCAAATTTGTTATTAGTGTCACATGCACCAAGGAAAACAAACGCGCAACACGGTTTGATTGCTCCTAATGTCCTCCTTTGTGCTCTGTTAACTGTTAGTCAAAACCTTCACAAGTTTTTGTCACTTTTTTAAAAGCGTTGCTTGAAAGAGGGATCTTCTTGCTCTAAAAACCAAATCCCGGGCGATATCAATATAGCTATGCAATACCCTCATGCGAAGGGGGAGCTCGTGAAGCGGAGCAATACGGGCGATGAGCTCTCCCACTCTCTGCAGAAAGAACGCAACTCTGTGCAATGTCAGTCCGAATACAAACTCACCTTTTTAATACCGGAGCTTGTTTTGGTGCAGTGGGCCCATGCACTCCGAACCACGCAAGCTCGTGGAGGCCCTACCAGAGACAAAGGGCAAAGCGGATCGTAAGCTGCGGAATGGCCAAATATTGCTTCAGTTGCTGTCCGGGATGTACGGGGTGCTCATCACCTCCTCGATGGTGACGTTCTGGGTGTCCCTCAGCCACTCCATAAAGAACCTTGTCAATTTTCGCACTTCGTCCGTGTTGAAACTGACCGAGGCAGACGTGAACTATTGGACCTTGGCGTGTCCGTTGATCTATGAATGTAAGGCGCACATTTCAGATCTCTCAAGCTTTCAGCGTGAATTTGAAATATCTCAAAGATGACAAACTTTCGATTTGTGCCGTTTTACTTGGCTCATTCAGTCGCAACCAAACTAGACCTGCTCGAACTAAAAGCAATTCTGCAGCTAGTGGGCTTCGTTTCTCCACCAAATGTTTCAAAATTGAGTAACTTTCATTTGTTCGCCGCCACCTAATCTTATCCCACCTCCAACCAACAACATGCTTCTCAATTGCTTGTTCATAGTGCTTCCGATCTCGCCGCCCAGCGAGCGCAAACAGCTCTGCCTCAGCGACTGTGTCTTTCAGCATTATTCAGAATAGGGCTAAGAGAATATGTAATGCTAGCCTGCCTGCAAAAGTTGCTTATGAAGATGTCTACCTACTATCTCCAACAAGCAAACATCCACACAAGAAACGAACCGTCCGGAAACCGTAACTCTTTCAGTGCCAAGTCTGGTAGGTTCTTCAGAGTCACTGCCTTCTCCAGAGACTTCTTCGTCGCCAGCGGTGTCATCCATGGATGCCTCTGAGGGGATGACCGAATCGGTGAATACTTTGTGCCGTTGCTGAATAGACGCTTCAAGACTGTTCACCGTCCGTCAAAGCCTCTCCGCCAAGCCGGTCTACCTCCTTTCGGTCTTTCACCACCCCCCCCCCCCCCCCCCCGTCACGTCGCGAGCTTTTAAGCGAGCTATCGCACGCCTCTCTTCGACGTAAGACGAGCGAGTTAGGACCGCTTCACTGTTTGAACCTTTGAGTAACTGTAGCTCGCAAAATTCAAACTTTTGAATCTCGACTTATCTTAACGGAATGATCAGTGTGCCGAAACCTATTCAACGAGCTCAAGATCGTCTCTCTACGACGGAAGACGAGCGAGAGAGAAATTTTGCGTTTTGAACCTTTGGGTTACTGTAGTACTGTAGAAGTGGTGGGTGTTGGTGGCGGCGGTTCTTGTTGGGGGTGTTTTGTTGGTCGTTTTGTTTGTTTTTTTGTTTTTTGCTGTTGGTTTGTTTTTTGTTTGCTGTTTTTTTTTTGTGTTTTTTTGTTGTGTTTTTGTGTGTTGTTTTTTTTTGTTAGTGTTTTTTTTTTTTTTTTTTTGTTTGTTTGTTTTGGTTGTGTTTTTTTTTGTTTTTTTTTTTTTTTTTTTTTTTTTTTTTGTGGTTTTTTTTGTTTTTTTTGTTTTATTTTTGCGTGGGGTGCGCGGAGTTGTAGGTGTGGCTGGGGGCAGAACGTGCTGTTTATGGTGTTGGCCTTTGGAAGCATAGTAATTAATTCGTAGTATTCCGTGTGGTTGCAAGTATAGTGGACATACTGTAGTGTCTTTGTCTTCTTCCCTTGCGATTGTGGTCAGTAGTTAGGAATAAAAGTCGGTTTTTATAAGAAGCTGTTTGATGGTTGCGCACCCCAGATGTATGCTACATGATTCTCGTAACACATGCGCGGTACCCTTCGTGTTCACAAGGCCAATTATGTATCTCTCAACAATGGCAGCGGTGCCCTCTTGACCCGCCGCCGAGTGCGCATCACATCCACTCTCTATCTCTGCACGCTGCCATATTCGATCCGTAGCAGTCGTACAGACTATAGTGCACATACTGAAGAGTAGAAAATGGCCGAAGCCTTAACGCTGAACGGTCGGCAGTAATTCTGCAGAAGAAATGAATTCGACGCCTGGTACTCACCATTCACCAACCAACATCGGCAGTTGCCCATCGCGTATGCCCCTGTACGCAGACGTTTCGCACATCTCCACCAGCCTCTCCATATGGGGTAACGGCGAGACTTTAAAACCGGAAGCAGTCAACAGCAGCAGGTACCTGTGGCAGCTGTACCACTAGAACAAGGGAAACGTGCAGGACCCCCTGCATCGAAGCGCTCCGACGCAAGCTCGATACCGCTTGGCGGTGATTATTGTTGCCACGCTGCCTCCTCTCGTGATTCATGGTTGGAGTTTGAAGTCGAAGTAGTTAACGACGACAGACATTAAAGTGTTAATAGACTTCGAGGAGGCAGGAGAGAAGAGGAATGTCCAGAAGAGACACCAAAGAAATCTAAATCGGCTGAGAAGCTTCAGCTGCTGAAGGCGCAGCTGAGCGGCGTTCAGAAAGACGTGGAGGTGCGCTTAGAAGTGCCGGCGTCAGGAAGCGATGAGCCGACGAATTCGACTTGGAGCCGCGCGCTGCAGGTATGCGCAGATTGTTTCCACGTGGGTCGCGTGAGTGTAGGTGAATATGAATGTACCATAACTATTCTTTGAACGCTGGTCGCCAATTATTCTTTCTCTTAGAATTCCCCGGGAAAGGCCAAGAAAATACTCAACTGCTGCTAAACTGAAACTCACAGAAAAGAGGAGTAGGTTTGTGGCCGTCAAGCAAAGGAATGAACACCACTTATGCCAAGCGTGGCACTTTGTGGTTACGATGCAATTGGTGAGCGAGGAATACGGCGGCCTAGGTGCTTCCTATCTTCCGAGGACAAATATCAACCAACAAGTAATGTAACTACCACTACAGCACCACCGCTACATTTGCGTACACCCGAAGGACTCTAGAATGGCGTAGTCGAACCGTGAGACAACAGCGTCTCCGATCTTCAGCTGTTGTAAAAAGCGTTGCAGTTTTGTTGAGTTGCACAGAACCGGGTATTTTGCACCCAGCAGGTAGATAGAATCCAGCAGCTCACCACGGTTGTCGTGTGTAAAGTGGTGAGGTTTGCGCTGCAGTGGAAGACGAAACGACGGCATGCGTGAAGACAGAGGCGTGAATGCAGCTATGAGTGGTACTTATTTGACCGTTGCTGACATTTGTCCTCCGAGAGTAGGTAGGGACCCCCAGTATAGCCAACACAATCGTTTGGCTGGATGTAAGTACCGCACTCCACTTGAACTTAGTCATTTTAAGTCTTAACTTAATATACCTATTGCCTAAACAAGGCAAGTCGTCCGATTGACGCTCTATACTCCATGCAAAAAACGTGCATCAGAACCGGTTTTTTCAAAAATTCGACCTCCCTTGCGCCAGACAGAGGGCGACGTACGTACGCACAGACGCAAGATTTTCGTAAGTATGTGATTTCGACAATGAAGTACGAGAAGGTGACACTATTTTACACAAAGAAAAATGTACTCCCTAACCACTACTCTTGTCAAGTCAACTGGACGGACTGGAGTGGAATTCGACAGACCAGTATTATTTGTTTAGCAAAGGAAGTTCGTTGTTTACGGCATTTTGGTTTGATTAACAAGTCTCTTTTAAAAAGCGGAGTCGGTTTGAGCTTTGTGCTTGTACTGAGCTTGTAGCGAGGCCTTTGTAGCCTCTCGACTCTCTCTACAGCAGGCGCCAGTTTGCCAGATGGTAATCGGAGAAACCAGATAGACTGAGCAAGGAGCCTACCTGTGGCTGAGCGCCCAGAGCAGGACGCCATTCTCAAGGACCTGGAGGGTAGAAAAGGCCTGAGAGAACGAGAGGTGGAGAAGTGACATAGAGTGAACTCTCGTAAAATGCATGGTAGGCAGTGTCAAATGCACATCCAGAAGCCCCTGAGGGCATCGTTCGTGACTTATTGTTTTCACTCTACATGTAGACGCTCTCAAACGTGGCCATCATGCCAGGCTCCTCAGTTGGCCGAACCCTTGGTTGGCGCACGATTTGAGTGTATTCTCGAAATACAGTACCTGTGTATTCAGGCAACACGTCTTTGCTTTGCTAGGGTCCTGAAGCGAGCGGCTGGCCGAACGAGTGGTTGGACCGCCTGCTTTGCGTTGGCGGGGGTCTGAACGACGATTAATTCAGCACCACGTCTCAGCCTTGGCAAACACGCTGTCGGACAGCGACTACTGGCAGTCATTCGCCGTCCGCCTCTCTTGATTCTTCGACTTTCACCTTCTCTTCCGCTGCTCGGCTGTCTGAAAGTAGACCAAACTCCGTGTGCGTTCATGGCCGCTCAAACGGTACTGTATTCCCCGGTCATGGACGGAGGCCAGCCGTACTATTGTCGCAGTGCCAACAGCTTGTACACAATGATTTTGAGATCGCCCAAAAGCTTTAGGCAATTTTCTTGACAGGGCGGCAATTGCCTTGCTTGGTATGTTCATACAGTTGTTTTGACCATCCTCTCTCGACTTGTTATGCAGGTACCTACTTTGGTTTTAGTCTTTGTCTTTTAACAGTCGCGCCGACCCCCGATCTTTATGGTTGGATGAGGACAAGAAGTGTGTACCGTGAGAAGCAGCATCAAACAGATTTATCGTTGTTGGGGCTCAGACGACTGGAGTGTCTGACTCACCAGCGCCACTACGTCCTCCCCTCCTACGCAAGCGCGAATGATTGTCTGTGGGTGAGATCCTCAGAGCGGACGTGCCGCTGGAGATGGGACGGTAGTACTACAGTATGTCAAGTCGATCCCCATAACCGAGCAGGCTTTGCGGGAGTGGCTGACTTACAGTGACTGCTTAACACCACTATGCAAGTGACATCTGCGAAGTCAATGTTGCTCACTAGGAGGGATGAGGTGAACAATTCGAGGCTGGTGCCCTAGTCGCCCGAGAGGCTCTTCAACACGGCAATGATGCAAGTGGAGCAAGGCGTGAAGTTGATCGATGTAAGTGCTGCGTCTGTGCGTCGTTTGCAGCTGTCAATTTACCACAGCCCGTGTAGCACATATGAAATTCGCTAGGCCGTCTTCACGGCTGCACTCTTTGGTAGCTACTATGTAGGCGGTGCCGGCGACGACGGCGGAAACATCATGCACGCTGCGGCGCTGAACGTTGGATTAGACCAAGTAGAACAGGAACGCCTGAGGGGTCTTTTGGTCTACCTGCTGAAACGCTACGACTGCAGTGCAACTAAGGATGACCTGTTGACGGCTCCTACATGTTTCCACATTTGCCGCATTGAGCAGGGCCTGTTCGACCTTGGCGCTGGGCAACCAGACACGCGATGTTATCGAGACGTACTGTGTGTGAGTATGAGGTGAAGAAAAGGACCAGAAATAGCACAACGGCCTCCGCACACTACGCCAAGGTCTGCCTTCTAAAGGAGTCGAGGCAATTGATCACAGCGGTTCATTCGGACCTCATACAGAACGTCAATCGGCCCGTCGCTCGTCTCACACAGTAGGCCGCTCGGAAATTCGACGGCCACTGGGCTGTGTTGGTCGTCTGCGACGTTCGGTGAGTTCAAATTTGAAGGCAAATACTAGAAGGTAGCATAGGAAAATGCTTGGGTAGCTACATTTTTGTAGTACGCTATGTTTGCCAGTTAGTTCGTACTCTTGTCCTGTGGGGGTATTGGCCGGAACAATCGGCCATCATTGATAACAATCCGGACTCCCACTCACGTGCGCCAACCGCCAAGTAGTCGCATGAGTTAATGCGCACGACAGAATGTAATAGCATGCAAAATTGCAGGTACATCGCGGTACATGCGCCAGGAATTGGGCTGGCACCAAGCGCGGCAGCGCCAAACCATAACACCAATTTTCAAGTCAAGCTTCCAAAATTAGAAATCAAATATTTTAATGGCGACTATACATCCTGGCCAGAATTTATTTCTACCTTCGAAGCAAATATACATAATACTTCTTTACCCCCATCTACAAAATTTGCCTATTTTAAATCGTACCTAAAAGGTAATGTACTTGAAGGTATTACGGTAATTGGCGATAATTACGAAACTGCACTCGCGCTACTTAAAAGCAGATATGATAACAGGACTCTGCTAGTAAATACCTTGTACGGGCAACTACTGGACCTACCAGAAGTAAAGTCTTTCAAAACCAACGAATTGAGGATATTCATTGATATGTTGGATAAGGTACTTCGCCAATTAGAAGTCGCTGGCGAAAACGCGGAGCAACCACTCGTGGTCACCACAATTCGTAAAAAACTAACGGGCCCTAGAGAAAACGCGGCAAAACGCTGGCGAACAATGGAAGGTAGCCGATTTGTGTAATGCGATAAATAAGATGTTCCACCAGCTCAATGCCTCAGCCATGCAGAAATGGCCACAAACATACATGACAGCATGCGGCAGTTCCGTCCGTCAGGGGGCTCTAGTGTACAGCGAGCGGGTCGAAGTGGGCGTGGCCTCGCCGACAGCCAATCATAAACGGGCCGAAAAACGCAACATTCCTGCATAGGCCCCCCTGCTTCGGCGCCATTTGAAGTATTCGTTGTGGCCGACAATTCGCCAGAGTTTTGCATTGTTGGAGAAGATGGAGAGAAAGTGGACCGTCCAGAAACAGTGTCCTTGTCACTAAGCAGGTATGCATGCCCAATTTATGCCACATTATAGTAGCAAGACATGCACTTGCGTGTGAAATTTTCACAACTGTTTGCATTCTTTGGCAGAATTTCGTGTAATGGAAGAATATTTTAATTTAGTTTACCTTAACTTCCACAACTGTTCATGAAGTCTAGACTTTGCAGGGGCTCCTACACATGCATGTCTCTTACTGTCGTGGCCAAAGCAAAAGTTGTGCAAATAAATTTTTGGATAAACGCACTAAAATTTTGAAGCCGCCAGTCACATAAAGCAACCAAAACGATTTAAAACGATTTATCATTGATTAATGAAATTTCAGGTCGAACAGAATTATAGCTGGAATTTCGAAAGACCAGGTTCATGAAACAGCGCATCGACAAATGACAATTGGTAGTACTGAGAGTATCGCTATTAATGAATGCGGTGGTGATGCTTCAGTGGTGGCACTAACATTACATGTAAGCTGACATTTGTCCTCAGGCAGTAGGCGTAGAACAATTTCCTAATGGGGTAGAACAATTTCACACCAAGGTAGAACAATTTCCCAAAAAGTAGAACAACTTCCCCTCGCGCCTGGTAAAACAATTTCTCCAGTAGAACAATTGGCGCTGGTGGCGAATAGCAGTCCCATCAGATTCCGCCGGTCCCATCGAAAACGGCCGGTCCCATCAGAATCCGCCGGTCCCAAGGCCGCCCCACCGGTCCCAACTAAGGGACCGCTAAAGTTCACTGAGAGTGGCGAATACCAGTCCCAAGTCAGTGGAGAATACCAGTCCCAAGTCAGTGGAGAATACCAGTCCCAAGTCAGTGGAGGATACCGGTCCCATGAGTGGAGAATACTGGTCCCATGAAAGTTTTACTTTCCTACTGTCACAAGCGGCTTCGCGGATGAGTGGAGAATACCGGTCCAAAGTCAGTGGAGAATACCGGTCCCATGAGTGGAGAATACCGGTCCCTTTAGTGGAGAATACTGGTCCCATGAAAGACGACGACGACAACAACGATTCATTTAGATCGCTGGATGAAATAGTGAAACTGATCAATGAAGACGTTGACCCACAGACCATCTGCGTAGCGTTGGGCATGTGTACCAATTCGGACTCAAAGAAAGTAGAAGCCGACTTGTTCTTCCTTGCTGCGATTTCACCGCCTATGTTGAACAAGTCGCTGGAACAGCAACTGCGCTATCACTCACCCTACAAGTCTCAGCGCCTGTGGTTCGACAGGTACCTATCACAGGACCTTGCCAGGTTACTACATATGCCACTGTTTGAGGGTTGAGGGCACTGGTGTCGCACACTGCTCAGAAGCCAATCACTACAGGTCACAGGCTGGTGTGCTGGCGCCACGCTCACGCCACGTCGATTCTCGATCCTGCAGCGGACGGTCCAGTTGAGCCTCCCAATGCAATACTTGACGTGGCTGTGACGCATCAACAGCTACTGGACGTCTTCAACGACGATGTGGAACAGGCACTCAAATGGCTCGCTCGCTATGGTAAATTCATAGTTAATGGAACGGCAGACAAGACTGTTCATGTTACATATACTCGCCGCGCAGTGGCGCAGCGAAAATATGCATTTGCAACATTTAGGTCTGATCAACAACGAGGTCACTTGCCTCAGCCAAGTGCAAGGGAGACCATTGGTTTAGTTTTGCACAAAATCTGGCCGAACAAAAATTGTCATCTAAAAAAACCCTGTATTTGGGGGGGGGGGGGCTTCTAATCGAAAAAACCCGGTACTTTCCGCTTTAAAAACATATAGGCGGAGATGCGAGAGATCTAGGCGGAGATCGTAGGCCTGAGCAGGTGGAGATCGTAGCCCTGAGCCTAGGCTAAGCATACTAGGCAGAGATCGTAGGCCTGAGCAAGAGGAGATCGTGTAACTGCGCTATCTGCTGCGCAAAATGTGGACAGGGGTTCGTGTGAGGCGTCACACAGGTTGATTTAGACTAGAATCCTGTCTGGATGCATTTGTGTGTGCGTAAATGCTCGTGCTGTGTGTAGGCCTCCAGGCAATGACGCTACGAAACGTTATTTTACACCGCAACTCGTATGGACAGCGCGCGCGACACGGATAGACGCACTTACAAGAGCAACGATAGCAAGCAACGCGGTACCGAGAACGGGCGTGCCTTTGCACTTCAAACCGTGGGGCGGCCGGTGTCATGCATTAACTAGTCCGGGACAAAACCTGTCCGGGGGACAGTTTAATGCAGGAAATGCTTGCATTAACCCGTCCGACGGACAAGTTAATGCAGGGCGAAGCAACATTAAGTTGTCCGGGGTTGCATTAATCTGTCCGGGCAAGCCAGACAGCGATCAAATCGGACAGCGCGCAAACCGCATAGGAAGCCACATGGGGACCGACGCCGCAGTGATGCCAAACCAACTCTGTGGTCCTGGAGTGAGGGTAATGTGACGTTATACCACGAAAAGTGAGTCGTTATACCACGGTTTGTGTCGTTATACCACACGTTTGTTACGTTATATCACAGGGCTGTGACGTTATACCACCAGCTGTGTACTGTATTTATGCCCCAGTGTTAAAACTTTCATCACTTATTCTATTCGACAGAATCTATATTCGCAAAATGTCATCAAATTTGAGTACTCCTATCAAGAGTTATGGCCTTTTCCATTTCACTTAGTCTCCGTCCACTTAGTCTGTCAAATACGCGCTGATGAGTGTAACGAACTGCTCAGACGAAGAGACGGAGTCAGTAATGTGCCGTGAGGAGTCTGTCAGTCCCCTTCTGCAAGACATTAGTGACGTGGGTGATGATTTTATTTGGAAGTAAACGTCAATAATCGAAGAATTGTGAATGGGCTACCAAAGAAGCAAGGGCGATTTCAGGATTCTAACGAGTTGGCTAAAGCGGCCTCTTCGAGCAGAAACAAAGGAAGGTAGTGATGACCATTCTGATCGTCACGTTCTGTGCTGTGCGAATGCTTGGTCATCGTCGTAGTGGACAACACGCATTGCGTGCTATTCATTTCACCAGTTACGTCGCAGTGGCATATGCCTGCATATACACACGGCATAATATGGCATATGGCATAATGATTTGCCCGGACAAGTTAATGCAAGGCAGGACAAGTTAATGCACGCCTGGCTTGCATTAACTTGTCCCCCGGACAAGTTAATGCGCCGGACTAGTTAATGCGTGACACCGGCCGGTCGCCGGCTAGCTAGCAGATGGTGATGAGACTGGCAGGCGGCAGGTCTTGGTCGCCAACTGCCTGTCTGGCTGGGCACTGTTGGAAGCTTGTTCACAGTTCTTTACTCTGCCACACTCTCAAAACTTCGCTTATGAAACAAATCCAATCCTACGATCCAATCCGCTTGGCAAAACTTATGAAACAAATCCAATCCTAAGATTTGCAGACAGACGTAAGCAGACGGACACTTCTACACGTCTCAGTGTTGGGCGTTAGCCAGCAAAGGCGTGTGCAATAACCGATATGCGCGGCGAAAGCAGCTTTTCATCGCTATATGAAAGCAGGATTAAGCAGCGCGCCATTCCTTAAGCCGTCCGAATTCCGCCCGCGCGCGCGCTTTGCCGAGTCGGTCAGCAGTCTATCCAGACAGTCAACAAGAGGGGTGGGGGAGGCAGCCGCGCGGTATCTCCAGCAGACGGCGCGTGGCGCTGGCGCCTCCTCAAAATGGTTAGCATAGATGACGACGGCGGGCTAGCGTTAGCTGGCTCTATGACGGCGGCGCTTGCTGTTTCCCGCCAGTTTTCTCGTCCGTGATTTCCACTACGACATTGCGTCATAGAAGGCGCGCGTTACATAGGCCTGTACAGATGTACAAGAACAGGCGTTTCTTGTTCTTCCGCAGCCACTTGTCCAATTCGCCGGTTATCCATGGCATGTTGGTTTCTTTTATGTATTCGGTAGAGTAGTAGAGGTAAGGATTACTTTGGTCAGAAACCACTCAAACGTGGTCGTAGGAGCTCGGGATGTGCACCATCGGATTCAGCATAGTCGAAAACATACCCCTACACCAAATTTCAAAAAAATCCGTCCATTAAAATTTCCCCAAATTTTGATTAATTTAATTTGGCGCACCGGCTTGCAGGCACGTCATGACTGATTACGGTAACTGGCGCGACCTGAGTGCGGCTGGGGTTTCGTCACTTTTGACCTACCGTATTTTATTTCTTTTAAGTTAATATGTTATTAATAAGTTACTAATAAGAATTAATAAAAGCCCGCTCCACTATTTGGTCAGGGTACGGTAAAATTCAAACTTCGTAGAACCAACGCACAGAGTGATGGATGGTGACAGCTGGCGCTGGCGCGGAGCGCAGTTTGTGTACACAAGTACAATACGGCCCGAGTTGCAGTGTGTTGCCGTCTGCCTACACTACACTACACGCTACTGCGCTGTGCACACTTACCCACACTGTGCCTACCTGCCTGCAAACTTACGCAACCCGCGCTTTTCGAATTGACAACCCTCTAGTTTGTGAAAATGGCCGCCTCCTCTTCCATGGATTCGCCAAAGCGCAAGCGGCGCTGTCTGCCGGTCGACGTTCCCAGTGTCTCGACCAACGACGCTGACCTCGCAGGAACCAGTTCTGAAGGTGAAATCGCCGCCTTCCGCCACTACTGGCGCGATTATATTCGATCGCAGTGGATCAAGACGAGCGAGCGGCACTACACTCTTGTCAGAGACCTGGCTGGCCTGGACTTTGAAAAGGACCTGGTGCTCGCACACCTCAAGGCACTGTTGACCTTGGAGAAGTTCAAGGGCAAGCAGCTGCACGTCGCCGTCCAGTACGCCAGCATTCTGAAGAACAACAAGACTGGCGAACTGAGGCACTTTTACCCATCCCCTGGCAACACCCAGGCTCTGGCCTTCACCATGGCCAGCGCCTTCGACGCTGAGAACGGCGTGAGGGACTCGGATTTCGACGAGATCTACGAGCAGGCCTGCAGCGCCAGGGACGACACTGACTGGGTTTTCGTTGAATTCTCCCACATGGAGATAGAAATTTTGATCCTGGATTAGTGTCATGTACATACATGGTAGCTACCTACTTGTGTGCTTGCAGTGTTTCACCCTGTGCGCCTACGACATCGCATTTGCTGCATACTACTAACGGCACATAGTTCACGCCGACTTAGGTTAGATACGTGCAAAATGCTGTCGGAAGAAGACGAGACGCGCCTCCGGCGCTTGTATTTGTTTTCGGACAATGCCTTTGTGGGCGCAGACGAATTTGCCCGCGCTGTGAAGTCGCGGTTTCCTGGCGCCACACTGAGCGAGATTTCAACCACAATTCGTCGGTTCTACCCCTACAGTTTGTACGCAGAGCCCCGCAAACGCACCTACTACAAGAACTATGTGAGCAATCGTTACATGGACTACGAACAGAAGGTCGGTGGCACTGTGGTCTCGGACACGTTGCATTTGGCAAAATCGAGTTACTACGTGGTCACATTCCAAGATTTGTTCTCTAAGCGAACATACCTATTTCCAATAAGAAAGCTGTCGGCTCAGAGGGTGGCAGAGTTCCTGTCGTTGGTATACGACCGATTGGGTGGAATCGACACGTTTTTGACGGGTGGGCGTTTATTTCATAACACTTTGCTACCTTGTATTAATTGATTTTCTTTTACGTTTTACATAGGGGAGTCGAGTTCACGGGAGCACCTGTAGGCAGAGTGTTGGCCGAGAAGCAAATTCGACACGTCAAAAGCCAGGATCACTGGCGAAACAAGGTTCCAAATTCCGAACGGCTGAATCGAAGCATTCGGACGCGATTGGGGCGGTTGAAAGCTTCCAAAACCTTCGTCAGCGTGCCCGACGCCCTGCGACGGATCGAGCACAGCTTCAACTCGACCACAAACTCTGTCACAGGCCGAGTGCCAAATGACACCTTTGACCACCACGCCCCTGAAATTCTGTCCAGAACCAGAAGACGACGTCTAAAAGAAATGAGCAAAGGCCCAGAACCTGCAATCTACCAGGTCGGACAGCTAGTCCGCATTCGTCGCCAACTGGGCGCATTCCAAAAGTCTGACACCCCTGCCTTATCGCAAGAAATCTACCGTATAGTAGGGATTAAGAATACGGTACCATCGCCCTCTTATCATATTGCCAACGTGGCTACTGGAGAGCGTGCTGTTGGTACATACTCCCAAAGGGACTTGTCGCCTTACGTCGAGTTAGACTTTGGTGTGTCAAAAGTGTGACAAAATGGCGTTTACAAGTGATACGTTTTCGCTGATCCTGTCTCCAAGAGTCGCGCACTATTCGGAAGAGCGAGACTTGGTGGATGAGTTCTTTGACGACGACATCGACACAGTGTGGAAGTTTCGCTTCTCCGACTTGCCAACAACCCGAAATCTCGACCTCGGTCAAGGGTGGGAAGTGGGCTTGATGTCGCTGCACACACACGGTCAGGTCCCACGCAAGATACCAGTTCGACCTATACTTTATTTGAAGCCGGGTGACGAAAGTTGGTCCGATTCTGAAGTGGGGCCCATCTACTTTGACGACGACTGGGAATTTGCATATCGATTCCTGCACGGCTTGCCTCCATATCTATCCGCAGAAGACAGAATGTTTCCTAAACGTAAACAGGACAACAAGCATTTCATTGAAATCAAGCCGCCTCTCAAGGTATATCTGGACGAGTTGCACCAGAGAGCTTTTGGCCTGAATATTTTGGAGGGCCCTTTGACTGGGGACGTTGTGCAGCAAAGAGAGGCCTCGTTCGACTCCAACCTGGTCTACATCACCACCAACATCACGGCGCCCAGCGCTGTCAACAACAAGGAGGTCAGCAGTATCTTCGTTTGCGACCTGCGAGCCAACACTTCCTACAGACCCCCTACCCCTACCTACTATGACGTGGTTACAAGCGACTTGTCATCGTTAGAAGTTGCGTTCCACTTTGTGAATGGAGGAGAAGTGCTACCCATTTGTCGTCACCGCCCCAGCTTTGCTCTCGAACTGCACTTTCGAAGACGTCTGCCGACGATTTTATGATTTGAAATATGGCGAAGAACGCCAATTTTGAACAACTCCCCATTGTGAAAAAGAAAAAACTCGATTTTCCGATTTTCCCTGCTAATCTCGTGCTCACCAGCCAGGCAACAGCGGAGCAGTTGAAGCGTGCTTACGGTAATGCTAGACTCGGTGCTTGTGTTATTTCAAACTCTTTGGCTTAAGTCAAGCTTGTGCTGATGTACTGTATAGGTGGTGGTGGAAACAAAGCTTCTGGCAAGAAACCGAAAGGCAAAAAGGACGATAGCAAGAAAGCGCAAAGTGCCAAAGGCGAGAAAGGCGGAAAGTCGAAAGCCAAAGCAACTCCCAAGGGCAAGAAGTCCAGCGCCAAGCCCAAAACTGCACAAAAGACGCCAAAGAAGGCTCCGGCCAAGCGAAAGGTCTGTTAGTAGGGCAATTTGCGTGCGTCAAACCTGAAAAATTCAAAATTTTCAGACAAAGGTCGTGTGTGGAGTGTTCTAATGATGGCAAACATGCAAGAGATGGTGGACTTTCATGGCGCCGGGCCCATTGAAGCTACAGATATTCTAGACACCACGACGCTAGAGATTCCACCCGACAATCTCAATTACAATGCCAACAATTTGTCGTTTACGCTCGCTGCCTCCCCCACCCTGTACACGCACCCCAGCATCCAGCTACTCCTACGAGTGAAGGTCGCCCTCAATCCAGAGGTTAGTCCAACCGCTATGTATATAACTTGAAACTGCCACAATCTCGGTTACCTACAGAAAGACGAGGACGAAGAAGAAGAGGCAGAAGGCGAAGGTGAGGAGGCGACTCCCCCAGAGCCCAAGGGCATGTACGCCTGGTCCTGTCTGGCGCCATCGTCAGTGTTCAAGACGTTCAACGTGGTGTTCAACGAGACGGTCGTCCAGCATTCGCAAAACTTCAACTATCTTCAATATGTCATGACTCGGCTTATGACTTCCAAGAGTCAAAAGGAGACTCTGCGAGACGTTGAAGAATGTAAGAATTATAAACGCAGAAGCTCTGAAACTGGCTACACGTTCACTGTTTACAGACATTCCTGACGAGAGAGGGGAATTCGACAAGACGGACACGACCAACGAGCCGTTCAAGAAAAGGTACTCGCACTGCGCCCTGCAAACTGCCAGAGAGTTCCTGGTAGAACTGCCCATCTTCTGTCTCGGTGGCAAGAGGTTGATTCTGCCAGGAGTGCGCTGTCAATTCTCCTTCGAGCGGGCCAACGTAAGTGCACAATGTACGAAAATTGACTTGACACAAAAATTTGGGGCATTTTAGAACAAACAAGTCATCACAGCGGACGACGACGCCATCTCTCGCTACCCGAAAATTCAAGTTGTGTCGGCAAAACTGATCGTGAAGAGGTATTTGCTGAACCAGGAGCTAAATCTACAGATTCATTCGCGATTGTCGAGCGTCCCGGCTACATACAACTTTGTGCGACCTGTCATAAAGGTGGGCGCCAGCTATGGCAATGTGTCACTGTTATGCGCACTGTCAACGCACTTTCAGGGTCCTTTCTACCTCGAGAGCGGGGCCAGTATGGCAGACATCCCCATTTCGAATGGCAGGAAGCCTAACCAGCTCATCTGCTTCTTCCTTAAGGAGAGGGCATACCTTGGAAGCTATAGTGAGCAGCTAAAATTGCATCGTTTCAACACAGCTTCAATTCGTTTTGCTGTTTCAGAGCGCAATCAGTATAAACTCGAGCACTTCAACATCAAAAAGTTTGTGGTTCTGCACGAGAACAAGGCGTATCCGCTTGCGCTGGCAGAGCAAACGTTGGACTTTAGCCTCGGCACTGATCAAACGATCGCCGGCCACGCGCAGTTTGCCCACTTACAGAAGATGCTGGGTTTGTGTTTCAAAAAATTTACGTAATTTGTGTGCATGTACATATGTGAACTTGCAGGATTCTACAACAACCCCACAGCGACCAACGACTACAAGTGGGTGGACTTTCTAAACGACACCACCATTTTCGGCGCCAATCTGTGCGGATTCGTCTCCAATGAAAACTACGCATTGCCCATTTCCACTGGCAACACCACCGTCCACCTCGAATTTGGCGAAGCTCTCTCGACCGATGAGAAGTCAATAATGTTTGCGATAGCACTGTTCATCGACCGAGTGCAGGTCACCAAGGACTTAGTTGTGTCAACCTCCTACCTGGCTGGGGGATTCTAAGTAGGGCTGCTGTACCGTATGCCGTTGCGTTGTCGCGCAGTTATGGATGGTCAAACGTTGCATTCGTGTCTTTCGCGCTGTGTCAATTCTCGGCTGCCGATATTCGTAGCTTTCGATAATGAAATTGAAAAACTTCCCTGTTTGGCGGGCTCTGAATGCTTGGTGTTGATCGCCTGTGGACGAGCGCACCCTGTACATTGGACATTGTTGTGCTGTCGGAACGAAGAAGCGTTCTATTTTGATTCGTTGGCAAAGGAAATTCCGTCCCACTTGATGCGGCTGCTAGACGCCAGCTTCTTACATTGGTCCCATCTAACCCACGCACTGCAAGCGACTCGCAGCTCAGTCTGCGCCTACTACTGCATATACTTTTGTCTGCAACTTTTAAACAGCAGCAGTTTTGAAGAAATTGTTGGCAACTTTGGAAACGTCAGCGACAAGAAGTCAAACGATCGTCTTGTGACAGACTTTGTACGGCGAAATTTGCGAAAATGACGCGTCCGATTGCCTCCTATGAAGATT
>JASAMZ010000891.1:12500-25822 GCA_030248115.1 Linhomoeus sp. GSCO2_2 | reverse complement strand
CTTTCGCATTTCATAGTCTGGAGTACAAGTACATGATGCTGGTGGAGGCCAAGATGAGCAAGGACGGCATGGAGCTCCCAGCCGCCGAGAGCTGCGCCCTCGAGGACGGAGAGGAAGACGAGGACGATGATGGGGGAGGGCAACGACGCGCCAGGAGCAACGTCGACGACGGCGAAGACGATCTGGTTCTGGTGAACAATTCGTCCAGAAACAAGACACGTCGCGGCTTCTTCGGCGGCAGACGCGGCAGGACGGACGAGACAAGACTGACAGGCGCCATGGACACTTTTGAGCAGATGTGAAGGGGATTCGCCAGCTCGCCGTAATACAACGATAGGAGTGTTGTTTCTGGTAATGTCAGTGGCCTCTTGAGCAAGGGCCAAAGGATAAGCAAAGTGGTATGCTTGTGTTACTGATCTAAACGTTTTGCAGCAGCTGTGCGTTTTGTACTTGTGTCACGGCGCCTACTCTCTCATCCGTTGACGAATGCGACTTGCCTTCAGTTGAGTCAGAATGAGTGATTTCTACTTGCATTGTATATCTTTTGAACATGATATGCTAGATACTGTGGTAGGTCACAATCGAAAAGACGCAATTCGTCAATCCGAGTGTTTTAGTTGGCTTCCTGTCTCGCCATATCACAACTGCAACAGTTTCCTGCGTGTACGCTTCTGTTCCGTGAGCCTTCGCGTGTTATATGAAATGCTATCGTTGGACATTGTCACTTGCCAACGAGCACGACACGAAATTCCATCATGACACCGTGCTACGTAGTACGTACATACACATACAGGCAGGGACCGACATGGGTGTCGTCTGAACCGCCCAGCCGCTCGTACATATGTGACTGTTGCGCGAAGCGAGCCACTATCAGTGTAGCGAGACACGCCTTATCACTCAGTAGCTGTCGTATGTGCCGCGTTCAACTTTGCACACCACTTTCACACGGCTACACAGTGGCATGCGCACATGTATATACACCCCTTTGAAGACACCACGCCCTAGAAACGAGCTATGATTCCGCTGGCCCTTTCGATTGTCATGTTGCTCGGCGTCGGGGTACGGGATTTGCGTAATGACTACGGCAATCCTACAGTAACCCAAGAAGCCATCTGCAAAATGTGCACTCAGCGACGAGTTCAGGCAGTGGCCCAGGAGGAGGAGCCGGTCGACGCCCTCCAAGAGGTGATCTTCAACATGTTCGAGGCCGACGTCAATGGGGCCAGCGAGGAGCAGCTGACGGTCAACTTCCAGGAGCGCACCAACCCCGGAGACTTCACCGACTACTCCAGACAGCCGTGAGTCCGCTTGCCTTCCCAGCTATAGCTACGCACACCAGTGTAAATCGACGAACGTTCGAACATGATGAAACGTTTGGACAGGTCTGACCTGACAGCAGGTGCTTCTGTCTCTACTATGCCAGGGCAATGTGACACAGTTGTGAATTCGCCAGGTCTCTTTGTAAAAGCTTTTCTCAGATTCGAATAAGGATGCGGCTGTTTGAATTCACATATCTGGCTAAAGTTTTCCGATTTGGAGTACTTGATCAAGTTTGCATCCTCGGAAGATGAAACTAAGAGGTCGAACTGTCCCTGTTGCTCCTATACTCTCGTCCAATTTCTCAGTTTTATGTATGTAAGCAGTAGGCAAGGAGTAAAACATACAGACGACGACTGTTCTTGAACCGAAATGAACCAGTGCGACACGATGGGCCTCATCTTCGCTTGTTGCTGATGCTCATTAAGCGGACCGCAACTAAACATTAGTGTATGTGGTATTACGCGTGCACTGCACTGTATGCACTTTAAGTCTGCTGTACTTACAACGACCATGCCGCAGATTCTTCACGCACGTCGCTTTCGAGGAGTTGGCTTCTCGGCCGACTTTTGCCGCCTACCTGAAGCTGCTTCCCTTCTTCACGGCCGACGCCGCCGTCGAGGAGGAGATGAGCGACGAGAAGCGACGGGCCATCTTCGACTTTGTCGATGGGGCCATGAACACAAGCGTCTTCGATGTGGCGTCGGCTGAATTGGTTAGGAGAGGTGGGGAGATTACAGTATACAGTGCGACAGAAAGTATTCACCCCAAAATTCTGAGCTGTTGTTGTAGGCTTGCTAAGCGCCGACAGGCTCGAGGCTCGACAGACCCTCTTTCAAATCTGGTTCAACACGGTCGACAGAAACGGCGTGCTGAGCAGCTCGGGATTCGAGCACGTGAGTAATTGGCCACACATACATTGTACAATTATGTGTGTCAGGCAAGCTCAAGATCGCACACTCGTTCTATGTAGGTAATGCTGTCCGATCTGTTCCGCCGCGGCGTGGGCGGTCTCCACTACTGGATCTACGCCTACTTGGCCGAGAGGAACGGCACCTTCGAGTACTACGGCTATATCGCCAGAAATAGAGTGAGGGGGGAGTGCTAAATTTCTGCCTCATTAGTCAATCCTACAGTAGTGTGCTGTTTTCCAGAACCAGCTGGCGACCATCCAGTTCGAGTACGAAGGCCGGCCCAAGCCCATCGGAGGCTTCCTGCTGGGAACCAGTCCTGAGCTCGACTTCTCACTCTTCACACTCTGCTACCTGGTTCATCCCAACAATAACAGGTGCCTTTGTCACTCTATACATACATAGGTAGGCGATTTGGCTAGTTGTTTGAGTGGGGTATTACAGAGTTTATTGTACCTAGGTGTCGCTTCAAGCTGTTAGACGAGTTCTACGCGGTGCAGACGCAGGCCTACCCCTGCACCGTGGACGGAGGCAGCTGCGTGGGAACAACCTACCCGGTCGTATGCCAGTCGTTCGACAGTTGCTATTGAATTTGACGATGTCTGCTTGACTAATAGGTAGTCATAGCATTTGGCAATAAGCCTCTCTTCTTGTCCGAAGACCGCTCGCCGTTCTACAGTAGCTCGTTTCGTAACCGTCCGAGAGAGTCGTTCTTGCTCTAAGACTGTCTTTGTATGTCGTCAAAGATGGTGTGGTTGCCTATGCAAGCGGCTACACGTCACATGCACTCGGCTGGTTACTCAACTAGCGGCCGCATTTCGCGCGCGCCTGTTACCCTGCTGACTCAACACAGTCTGCAGTAGAGAGCGCTGTTCGCTTTTCGCTTTTATCTATTCGGTTGCCGGCAGCTTGCGAAACTGCGCGAAAGTAACCGCGCGCAGTTGCCAGCGCGCAGGAACACTCATACGCCGCCTGTCTTGAGCCAGTTTGCCCCTCTGTTGTTCGGACCGACGAGCTCGTCTCTGGTCGACGTTGTGAAGTACTGTAAAGTCGACATCGTTGCGAAGACCCAACTGCGACTCTGCGAGATGCCGTATGACAAGGAGCAGGAAGACGTTCTTCGAAAGAACCTGATGCTCTTCGGGGACAACCTCGACTTCGCTCTGCTTGGAACGGAGTTGAAGCAGGCGGGACTGATTCGAAATTACGACGAGCAGAAAATCAATGTGGGCGATGTTGAAATCGAAAATAAGTTGTGTGGCCTGGAGTGTACTACACTTGCAGAAGTTCGGCGTTAACGCACCTGGTAATGTGCGCGACCGGTATTCATTCTTCTACATGGAACAAGCGCATCCAATACATCTAGGGCTTCACTACAACTCTCGACAAGAGCAACTATCTCTTGGAGTTCGTTCGCAAAAGAGGCACCAATGCTTTCACGCTGTTCTACAACGCTCTGGTCAAGACCGGTCAGACTCCACTGGCCGAAAAGCTGCAGCCATATCTGCGAGACGATCCGAACGCCGTCGCCTTGACCTCTCCAGCCGATCCGTCCGCGCCCACTCGGTGCCAGTGTTATGTATAGATGAGCTTTCTAAAGTAGTGCCAGACTACCAGTAGCAGCAGTGGGTAGTATCTTGAACACAACACGGTGCTATCGTGAACTCTTGTACTGTGTACCCACAGCATTATCGCGAATGTTTCCTGCTGTTTAGCCTCATCGCATCATCTGAAGCCGGTGCAAGTGAGACGGCCAAGCAGTCTAAATCCGGTGATGCCGTCACGTCGCAAGAACGTTGCCATTTCTGAAACACAGACACACGAACACACAATCGCTTCAGAATCCCAAACTCCAAAGGAGGATGGCGGATCGGGCTCGAAGCCTACCAAAAAGCATCGTCTAGCGTCTAGTGTCGCTTCACCTACACGCCCTTCTGATCTCCCTTACTACGACGTGGGACAACCAAAGATTGGAAGAGCGCTGATTTTGGACTTTGTCGAGGGTGGCGTGGGGAGTCAGCTGAGGCAAACGCTGATCCACTCAGCAGGTCTCGAGGTCGACTGCTGCCGACGGGGGCTAGGCGCCACTGTGAGTCTGTCCGCTCGATCCCAGTCCGTTCCATGCCTGACGCAGTGTTTCATGGTTGCGAGAGATTCCAGGACGTTTGGAAGGAGTTGGAGAGCTTCGCGAAAAAGCTGCGACACGAGAACACGCACAGTGCCATGGTGGCCGTGCTGTCGTGCAAGTCGACCGAACAGGCCTTCCAAGCTAGTGACGGCAGCGCCGTCGACTTTCAGCGCTTCTGCGAGACTCTCAACAAAGCGCTACCTCAGAAGCCGAAGATCGTGCTTCTCCAGGCGCCTCAAGAAGGTACTTGTGCCGGCGCAGCATTACTGTAGTGATGGTTTCACTCACACACTTGTCTTAGCCTAAGCCTAGGCGTACACTGTACTCAAAAGTTGCGCAACACCCAATTCTTTCTGCGTAGGTTGCGGTTGGATTGAGACACTGTTTCTCCTCTTGCAGGTGTGCAGACCGACTCAGCCAGCTCAGCGTCGAAAGATCAGGAAGCGTCGCTGGAGTTCACTGACACGGTCGGCTACTCCTCGCGTGGAAGGAAGCGCCATGTGCAAGCAAGCATACTGTGAAAGCTCCTTCTGTAGGCCGGTCGCAGAGTGCCTCTGGACGCCGACTTCCTGGTCGCCTACTCCACCGGCAGGGGCAGCGACTCATTCATGGAGAAAGTGAGCGACGTGTTCGACAACCACGGCCAGAGCGAAGACATCCACTCGCTTCTGACAAGGGTGAATGTACTGTACTACTTCGCTTTGATTCGATGACTTTAGTAGTTAATGTACCCTCTACGTGCAGATTTTGCGGAGTGCTCGCATCAACGCACATCTCATTCGCGAATTTGGTGATTCAGGTGAACCAAACCGTTCCCTCGGCCACGTTCCTGTCGACGCTCACCAGGAAGTACTTCTTCACGGCTGCAGGGTGTGCTCCTTTTCCGATGACTACATCATTCTGTGTCACGGTGATGACAAAGTTCTTTTCCATATTTAGGGCCTCCCAAAGCAGCGCTAGCAACATCGAGGTTTGCATTCAATTCAGACTATTCCCCACAAGAGGCAGTCGAACGTCGTTTTGTACATAGGTTTACAAGAAGGTCAAAGCAAAGAGCCGAGGCCTGGCGATGATACTCAACTATCACAAGATCGCCGGGGAACCCGATAGGCACGGTACCCACGTTGACGAAGGCGAGCTGAGGACAACTCTGGAGAACGTCCATTTAGAGGGTCTGCTCAGCCTCGAGCCTGTCGCGACGGCAAGCCTACAAAACAGCTCGAATTTTGGGGTGAATACTTTCTGTTGCACTGTATACTGTAATCTCCCCACCTCTCCTAACCAATTCAGCCGACGCCACATCGAAGACGCTTAATGCTTGGTGTTCATGGCCCCATCGACAAAGTCGAAGATGGCCCGTCGCTTCTCGTTGCTATCTCCTCCTCGACGGCGGCGTCGGCCGTGAAGAAGGGAAGCAGCTTCAGGTAGGCGGCAAAAGTCGGCCGAGAAGCCAACTCCTCGAAAGCGACGTGCGTGAAGAATCTGCGGCATGGTCGTTGTAAGTACAGCAGACTTAAAGTGCATACAGTGCAGTGCACGCGTAATACCACATACACTAATGTTTAGTTGCGGTCCGCTTAATGAGCATCAGCAACAGCGGAAGATGAGGCCCATCGTGTCGCACTGGTTCATTTCGGTTCAAGAACAGTCGTCGTTGATGTTTTACTCCTTGCCTACTGCTTAGATACATAAAACTGAGAAATTGGACGAGAGTATAGGAGCAACAGGGACAGTTCGACCTCTTAGTTTCATCTTCCGAGGATGCAAACTTGATCAAGTACTCCAAATCGGAAAACTTTAGCCAGATATGTGAATTCAAACAGCCGCATCTTTATTCGAATCTGAGAAAAGCTTCTGAGAGACCTGGCGAATTCACAACTGTGTCACATTGCCCTGGCATAGAGACAGAAGCACCTGCTGTCAAGGTTAGACCTGTCCAAACGTTTCATCATGTTCGAACGTTCGTCGATTTACACTGGTGTGCGTAGCTATAGCTGGGAAGGCAAGCGGACTCACGGCTGTCTGGAGTAGTCGGTGAAGTTCGGGTTGGTGCGCTCCTGGAAGTTGACCGTCAGCTGCTCCTCGCTGGCCCCATTGACGTCGGCCTCGAACATGTTGAAGATCACCTCTGGAGGGCGTCGACCGGCTCCTCCTCCTGGTGACCGCCGAACTCGTCGCTGAGTGCACATTTTGCAGATGGCTTCTTGGGTTACTGAGCAATACGTAACTGAACGAACATACAGCCGGATTGCTGTTACCCAGAATCCACCATATGGCGTGTTTTGGGTGGCGATCACCCCAGTAATGTGCAATTTGCATGAGCGAAAGCTGCCAAAAGCGCTATAGCAGGCAGGGGGTACAGCCGGCCTGAGCTGGAGGTGAAGTAAATGGAGGAGTGTTCACCCCACTCTAATGTTTGCAGCTCAAATTCGGTCGGCGTCGCGCCTGGCGGGCCGAAAACTGAGGCTTAGCGCGACCACCAACTTCAGGGCGCGCTTCGCGCGCCCTGACAGTCGGTCACCGGTCGCGTTAAGCTTAAGCTTCGACCCGCCAGACTGCGACGCCGACTGACTCTTGTGAACGGTGGGCGCAGGGCGAGCCTAAGCATAGCCTGAGCTAAGGACAATACTCTGTTTGTCTCCGTCTAATGCAATGACACAACAGGCCGGCGACTATTGCGTAGTCTGGGTAGCTGCCACCCAGAAGGCGCCATATTGCGCAGTTTGGGTGGTTGCGCATTTTGGGTGTGACATAGAGGCCTTGTCGCCTTAAAACATGAGACTAGCTATGTTCCTTAGTTATTCCCCAGTCTGGATTTTCAAACCGCCAACTATGTGCTGGGTGTCCTTGAAAATGCCAAGCCCCCCCCCTCATCCATAGCAAGCCGGGGAAAAAACTTGCGACGAAAGCTACACAAATTGAAGTCCAATATCTTGGCACGTCTGACACCAAATTTCAGCATCCTGACACCCTCTCACGCGAAAATTCTGGCGCAAAACGCAGTATTGGTCGCGGACGCTGGCGCTCTGGAGGAGGACGTAGAGCATCAGGAGGAGCCGGTGAGCGCTGTTTAGCGGCCGGCCAGTCAACTTTGATTCCATTGTTCGCGCGCATGGTACAAGCTACAATTTTTTCGCCCGGCCTCAGCTGGCGAACCCTGACGAGAGCTCTTCGTCCGTTCGTTCGTCCGTTCGTCACGCTCGCATATCTCGGCGTTGGTAAGTAGTAGGAAGGAGATCTTGGGCTTTATGGATAGCTCTCGACTTACTGGTAATGTCGCTAAGAGACTTCGAAATTCAAAAGTTTGAATTTCGCGCGCTACAGAAACCCAAAGGTCAAAACGGTAAAACGGCTCTAACTTGACCGTCTTACGTCGTACAGCGGCGTGCGGTATGTCAACTAAAAGATGTCTCGACGTGCTTTTTCGCTTGGCATTAAGTATTTTCTTGATTACGGCATTAACATTTTCTTAATATATAACACTCATCAAGGAAACAATAGTTTTGAGTTTTACTTGGTAATTTTTGAATTGCTCATGTTGCGACTAGAGCGACAGTTGGCATGTCATTTTAAGGCTCGCCATGTACTACACGCGCCGAAAAAAATAAACTTCGTTTTGCTCCATGGACAGAAGTACTGACACGGCTTGATTGCTCATAGTGTGTTCTTTTGTGCTCTGTCATATGTTTGTCTAAACTTTGACAAGTTTTTGTCACTTTTTAAAAGCGTTTGTCGAAAGAGGAATTTTTCTTGCTCTAAAAACCAAATCCCGGGCGATATCAATATTGCTAAGCAATACCCTCTTGCGAAGGGGTAGCTTGTGAAGCGGAGCAATACGGGCGATGAGCTCTCGCACTCTCTGCAGAAAGAACGCAACTCTATGCAATGTCAGCCAGAATACAAACTCAACTTTTAATACCGGAGCTTGTTACATGACAATCACTCTAACTCGATCAGCGTGCGTCGTATAAAGACCACCTTGAGTTTATTGTATAGCTCTCGACTCACTGATCATTAGTCCTTCTATTGGTCAAAACTAAAAAATTTGAATTTCGCGAGCTACAGTAACTCAAAGGTTCAAAACGCAAAACTTCTCTGAAATGGGTCGTCTTCCGTCGCAGAGAGACGATTTTAAGTTCGTTAATAGGCTTCGACACACTGACCATTACGTTAAGAGAAATCGAGATTCAAAGTTTGAATTGCGCGTGTTACAGTAATCCGAAGGTCAAAACGCAAAACGGCTCTAACTTGCTCGTCTTATGTCGTAGTGCGGCGTGGGATAGGTCAACTAAAGGTCTCGACGTGCTCTTTCATTTGTCATTAAAAATTTTCTTAATCACGCAACACGAAAAGCGACATCCTCGACATTTTTGCACTACAATCGCTCTAACTCGATCAGCGTGCGTCATAGAGAGACGATCTTGAGTTTATTGAATAGCTCTCGACTTACTGATCATTTGTCCTTCTATTGATCAAAACTCAAAAATTTCAATTTCGCGAGCTATAGTAACCCGAAGACTGACATTGCATATTTCTTACTGAATATCTTAGCTTTTTTACGGAACTTGACCAGCTGATTAGGCGATCTTTCAGCGGTTCTACTTTTGTCACCATCCACAACAGACCTCCTGAAAGGCGCTGTTATGTTTCAACTGAGGTGGCGCTTGGCAGCAAGTGTTAGCAGAGTACCCCAGATTAAAAAGGCGTTAGTAGCTCCGCTAGTAATCTCTCGCTTTAAGTGGTGGACTCCAGCCATGGATTCCAACACGTAATTTTTTATTCTGCCTTCGAACTTCGGGACCTCAGCCAGCTTCGTTAGGCTGTCCCTTGACAAAGGAATGGGGCTTCAGACTGAGAAGTGGTGGACATGGACGTACATACCATGTACGTTTCACAAAGCTCCTAATATGAAATATTTTTCGATTTACTTCGCCCGACAAGAGCATTCTGACTTTAAGTCTGGTGCAGAGTATGACAACATGTTGGAAGGCCAGTTCAAATTCGAAAATTTAAATTCGCCAGTTTAAATTCTCCCGAAAGACACGACCTACCAGCGCAAAGTCAAATGCACGCACACATAGGTATCACTCAGGTTTCACAAGGGCACAACGACAGATTAGCACAAGCCTCCAGCCTTTCGTAGGATCTCCATTATCACCTCTGGTGACAGGACGTCAAAATAACTCCTGTCGTTGTCTTCCTCGTCATACAGCTCACGAGCACCAGATATCTGCTAGCGTAAGTAAGGTTGCAATTTGTGAGCAGTTAGAAAATAGAGAGTTTAAGGTTACTTTGGTCGTGTACAATATCCTGTACAACAAACTTGGGTGCATCGTTAAGTACGGAGTGGTGATGGTGACGTTCCATTAGTAGTCCTGCGATCCAGAAGCTATTGCTACTTCAGCATTCACATGCCATTACTGTTTCAGTGGTTGACGACGAGATGGCGTGGGACTGAGTGCGAATCAACAAAAGTCACAACCGCACACGCAAACGGCAATCAATTGTCGTTGGCCAGAGCTGGGGGAAGGGGGGGGGGGGGGGGGGGTCGGTGCTTAAGGCAGACCTTGCAAACATCAGGCCGTCTCCGAAAGTAGCAACTTTATGTTACTGTATAGCCACTCTGGTCTACAGTCCCTGAGCGATTATGTGCAAGATAGTGCACATAAGTTGCACACAACGAAGTTGCAAGAAGCGCTAATCAATAAACGGCGAAAGGTAAGGCAAGTGTAATATAAATACATTGTTTAAATGCTAGTAAATGAACTACTCAATACACCAGTTGAAAGCTATTGAAGAATACACTACTCTCAAACAGCTTCATTAATAATTTCGCAACAACCTGGTTTGTTTTGATGAATGGTGAAAACAAGCTTACAAAGGGATGCAAATGTTCTATTGTCGTACCCGGCAGAGAGGTCTTTAGGTAGAAATAAAACGCTTGCTCACCGTGGTGAAACCCGACGGGGGTCAGCGGGTGCCTGTTCCAGCGGGTGCGGTGGCTCCGGCGGAAGTCGCGGGAGTGGCGCATGGCCAGAGTAGTGGTGGCAGCAACGGCCAGGATCAGAATGGACAATTTCATTTTTTCAAATTCGACGGGAGTGCGATAGGCGATAGGCGAAGAGAGTCTTTGCAGACTTCGTGGATCGGTTTGAATTCAGAACCTCTGGCGTCGTTGAACGCTTCTTTTGCGACAGACCCTGTCGCTGCATTCGCGCAGCTCACTCGCAGCTCACTCCCACCGTGAGGCCCTCATAGACCAGCTCTATCCCGATGACCAATCAGCGAGCGCCGACGGCGACGGGTGGTCTGAAGTGGTCAATCCCAGGCCGCCTGTTCAATCGAGCAGGTTAGAGACTCAGATTTTCCGTCGGTTGGAGAAGTGACTCTACCTAGGTGGGGTGTCGAGGCGGCCAGGGATCGACCACTTCAGACCACCCGTCGCCGTCGGCGCTCGCTGATTAGTCATCGGGATAGAGCTGGGCTATGAGTGCCGCACGGTGGGAGTGAGCTGCGAGTGAGCTGCGCGAATGCAGCGACAGGGTTTGTCGCAAAAGAAGCGTTCAACGACGCCAGAGGTTCTGAATTCAAACCGATCAACGAAGTCTGCAAAGACTCTCTTCGCCTATCGCCTATCGCACTCCCGTCGAATTTGAAAAAATGAAATTGTCCATTCTGATCCTGGCCGTTGTTGCCACCACTAATCTTACCATGCGCCACTCGCGCGACTTCCGCCGGAGCCACCGCACCCGCTGACCCCCGTCGGTTTTCACCCCGCTGAGCAAGCGTTTAATTTCTACCTAAAGACTTCTCTGCCGGGTACGACAATATAACATTTGCATCCCTTTGTAAGCTTGTTTTCACCATTCATCACAACAAACCAGGTTGTTGCGAAATTATTAATGAAGTTGCTTTAGAGTTGTGTATTCATCAATAGCTTTCAACTGGTGTATTGAGTAGTGTATTTACTAGCATTTTAATAATGTATTTATATTACACTTGCCTTACCTTTCGCCGTTTATTGATTAGCGCTTCTTTGGCTTCTTGCAACTTCGTTTGCGCTATCTTGCACATAATCGCTCCGGGTAACTTCGCACCTGCACGTGACAGCCGCCGTCAATCTGCGGTAGCATATGGGCCGCGATTCGCGCCCGAAGTCGGATGGCGTAGGGATCGACAAACAAGATTCGGAAGGCCATAGCTGGAGGAACAGAAAGTCAGGTTGTCGAGACTTGTATTGCATGGCAAAATACGTCGTGGTGCTCACAATATATAGTGGCTTGTTTCACAATAACAACCATGACGCTATATGACGCTGACAGAGACTATTCATACCAAAACAAAAGTGACTCAGTCACATGTCGCAAACACAGTACGTTACACAAAGTGTGCCATTGAAGAGCCGATCTACCAGATGATTCATTCGATGTTTGTCTTGGTACCTCCGAAACAATGTGCTTTCAATAACCACTATGCACCGACATTAGAAAATGCGTCAATAGTGCTGTAGGTACTAGGTAGTACCTCTGTTGCAGTATCTCTAGCTGGCATTGTAATTCCACCAATTCAATTTTTAACGGGCGTTTTCAGGTTCTACTGAGCGACTCTGTTCTCGACTTCTCGTTTCTCGTCAGTCACAATGTCCACTAGTGCAGTCCAGTAATCGACATAATCGAGAGCGTTCTGCAGGCTAATTTCTGGCACTTTCGTTAGATTTGTGCCACAAAGCAACGTAATTTGGAGTGAGAGAATCTTCTCTGCAGAGGTTCCTGCACGTGTTTCGGCCAGATTAAGTGTGTGTGCTAAGTGACTGTGATGCTGTGTAATAAATGATCGAAAATACAATAGACAGGGTATTCGCGATAACACAAGGCACATACAAAAACCACCACCACACCCGATGCACTCACGAGGATGTACGCAGATTTCACTAAGAATCACAATCAATATGAACGCGCTTTACAAACATTGCGGGAACGCGCAACCCTCACATTTCGCGCTTGACGTACGGCGGAATGTATTCGGGTGGGGTTCCCTGGGGTTGTGAACCCTACGTGGTCCAATCCATGTAGCCCCCTGCTGGTCGTACGGTGGTGGTGAGCCTCTGGTGGTGGTGCCACCCTGGTGTCCCGTGACACTCGCATGGGGAACGTACATACACGCTCCATATCTACCCCCTTCTGGTGGCGTTGTTCGTCTCACGTTTTTGATTTCGCAGCTGGTGAGCACTCCCCCTGGTCTTCGTCTGGCAGGGCCCTCCAGGGCAGTTGGCCATTTCCCTGATCAACGTCCTGCCTGGTGACAAGGGCTGTGTCAGCATGATCCTGCGGTACCAGGGTGGCCAAGAGAAACTTAAGCTAGTTTCAGTTTCAGTTACAATCAGTTAACTGACACTGAAACTGAATCGAACTCGCACGGATTCCATAGCTGAAACTGAAACTGAAGCTCACAGTTTAGTTTCAGTTATTTGAATGTCAAAATTTTACCGGATTTCAGCAGACTTTCGTAATATTCTAGTAAACTTTTTTTTTGCATACGTAGTTGTTTTTGTTCCTATCAAAAGGTCCATATGCAACTATGCCATCCTAAGTTTGGAAATCGCTTGTTTGTCCACCAAATATCATCCCACAAGACTGATTTTGAGCAATTCGTTGCGACTTTCTGAACCTTCAAAAAGGGAGCTCAGTTTCAGTTACTGAATCGAAACTCGCGCGGATTCCATAACTGAAACTGAAACTCAGCCAACACCATAATATTAATGAAACTAAAACTAAAAATGAGTTTCTGTTGGTCACCCTGGTGCTGTACGAGGAAGGTGCCCCCGTGGAAAAAACATTTCTCAAAAAGCGGTGGGGCACGCTAGCCCGGAGGCCACAGACAAGTTTGTTTGCAGCTGTCGACGCCGTTAAGATACCCCATCGGCGCCACTTGACCAACGAGCTGAGAAGCTTTTGCAAGGAAAATAC
>JASAMZ010000891.1:0-7500 GCA_030248115.1 Linhomoeus sp. GSCO2_2 | reverse complement strand
GCGACCGGTGACCGACTTCAGGGCGTGCGGAGCGCACCCTGAAGTTGGTGGTCGCGCTAGGCCTAAGCTGAAACCCATCAGGCGCGACGCCGGCTGAGTTTTAGTGCAAACTGTAAGTGGAATAAACACTCCTCCATCTAATTCACCTCCTGCTCAGGCCTGCTGTGCCCCTCCCAGTGCTTTACCTGCCCGTTGCTGCAATACGGGATTTCACTAGCGCACCTAGGGAAACCCCGTATATACGGGACTTCCCTAAATACGGGAAGTCACTGTAACATATGCACTTCGTGTGTTGTCATGGCTGCCAGCAGTGATCATAGACATTGTTTAATGACGACGTTTCGCCACTCGCCAGCCCCTCCCCTCCGGCCCTCTTCCTCAGGCCAGGCTGTTTGTTGGGGTATTAACCCAAACATTATTATTGCTATTACCCAAACAAATAAGGGTGTTTGACTGGCCTGAGGAAGCCAGCCGGAAGGGCTGGCGAAACGTCGCCATTAAACAATGTCTACGATCACTGCTGGCAGCCATGACAACACACGAAATGCAACCCAGCTTAAAAGACCCATGCATGTGTCACAGGCAACGCCCGTATTCAGGCAATGCCCGTATATACGGGAATTGCCTGATGCGTCAGGCCATCGGCGGATACATATATGGGCATTGCCTGATCGATCAGGCAATCGGCGAATAATGTACGGCCGCTGCCTGATGCATCAGGCAATTCCCGTATTATTCTTTCTTCGGATTGGTTTTCAGTTGTAAACAGATTATTCCTTTCAAATCAGGCTATGCTTAGGCTCGCCCTGCGCCCACAGTGCACCAGAGTCAGTCGGCGTCGTAGTCGGACGGGTCAAAACTTAGGCTTAACGCGAACGGTGACCGACTTCAGGGCGCGCGGAGCGCGCCCTGAAGTTGGTGGTCGCGCTAAGCCTCAGTTGAGTCCCGCCAGGCGCGACGCCGGCTGAGTTATAGTAACACTCCTCCATCTATTTCACCTCCTGCTGCTGTGCCCCTTCTGAGCACTCGCTCCGTACCAGAGGTGGAGGATCACCGGGGTGCACTCAGTCACTAATTTTGTGGGGTGCACGCAGTCAGTAATTCTAGACGCCGGCCAGATTTACGTTGGGTGCACTCATTATTGCACTCATTCACCACCATCTCAGCCTGAGCCGGCGGCTAAGCATACAAGGAGGAGATCGTATGTAGGCCTGAGCAGGTGGCTAAGAACACTAGAAAGAGATCGTTGGCCTGAGCCGTTGTTCGCGGTGCGTGTTTTGCTAATTGGAATAGGCTTGACTTCGCGCGAAATCGCACGTCGACAGCTTTAAAGCGAGCTATGCACCCATCTCTACAATGTAAGACGAGCGAGTTATGGCCGTGTTTCGGTTTTGGACTTATGGGTTACTGTAACTTGCGAATTTCAAATTATTGAGTCTCGACACTGGCTACGTCTAATGACCAGTGAGTTGGTACCTATCCATGGAGCCAAAGATCTTCGCTCTACGACTTTCAACGCTGATATCTGAGAGCGTTCCGGACGGACGCACGCACGTACGCCGAGCTCTCGTAGGGTGCGTGGCCAAAATGCAAAACTTTAAACAAGCTGTTTTAAAAAAGTTGCGTTGTTTTATTAACACATAGTGGTTTGTGAGTGTTTTAAAGTGGAAGAGTAAAAGAGTGGATACTTTTGTAAAGTATTTCGAAGCCTTTTCCGATATGACGCGCGCCCGCCCGGAGTCCACTATTCATGCGCTACTTCTGACACGCTCCTTTCTGAGCGGTTGTTGCAAGGCAACATTGGGATCGCCCAGGATTAATTTTTTTAGCAGACAAAGTCGTTCGTAAGACAAGGGTTAAAAAACAAAAGTATTTCTTTAGGAACGACCGTTCAACAACTGCGTCAACGTAAGCTTTCAAACGGTCGAACGAATGCCGCCCTACAACGTAAGACGAGCGAGTTAGGGCCGATTTGCTGTTTGAACCTTTGAGTTACTGTAGCTCGCGAAATTCAAACTTTTGAATCTCGACTTCTCTTAACGGAATGATCAGTGTGCCGAAACCTATTCAACGTGCTCAAGATCGTCTCTCAACGACGGAAGACGAGCGAGTTAGAAAAGTTTTGCGTTTTGAACCGTTAGGTTACTGTAGCTCGCGATATTCAAACTTTTGAGTTTCGACGAATAGAAGAACAAATGGTCAGTGAGTCTCGAAAGCTATCCAACAAACTCAAGATCGTCTCTCTACGACGCACGCTGAGCGAGGTAGAGCGATTTCTGTGTTAAAGCGCGACAATGTCGCTTTTCGTGTTGCGTGTTTGCGTAATTAAAAAAATTTTTTATGCCAAACGAAAGAGGGCGTCGAGACCTTTTAGTTGACCTATCGCACGCCGCTCTACAAAGTAAGACGAGCGAGTAATAGCCGTTTTCAGTTTGAACCTTTGGGTTACTGTAGCGCGCGCAATTCAAACTTTTGAACTTCGAAGCCTCTTAGCGCAATTCTCAGTGAGTCGAGACCTTTCAGTAGAGCCCAAGATCGCCCTTCTACGACAGAAGACGAGCGAGTTAAAGAAGTTTTGCGTTTTGAACCTTTGGGTTGCTGTAGCGCGCGAAATTCAAACTTTTGAGTTTCGACCAATGGAAGAACAAATGATCAGCGAGTTGACAGCTATCTAACCAACTCAAGATCGTCTCCCTACGACGCACGCTGAGCGAGTTAGAGCGATTTCTGCGTTAAAAACGCGACAGTGTCGCTCTTCGTGTTGCGTGTTTGCGTAATTAAGAAAAGTTTTAATGCCAAACGAAAGTTCACGTCGAGACCTTTTACTTGACCTATCGCACGCCGCTCTACGACGTAAGACGAGCGAGTAATAGCCGTATTCAGTTTGAACCTTCGGGTTACTGTAGCGCGCGCAATTCAAACTTTTGAATTTCGAAGTCTCTTAGCGACATTACCAGTGAGTCGAGACCTTTCCGTAGAGCCCAAGATCGCCTTCCTACGACTTTCCAACGCCGAGATATGAGCGCGTGACGAACGAACGGACGAACGCTCGCACGAAAAGCTCTCGTAGGGGTTCGCCCGGCTGAGGCCGGGCGAAAAATGGACCACAAAGTGCCAAAAATCGCATAATTTTTGTTTAAAACAACCTAAACATAGCGCCACAGGCGAAAATTTTGCCATTTTCAAGCGCCGCATTCGAAAGTTTTGCCATTTTAAGCGCGCAGGCGAAAATATTGGAAAATTCTAGGTGGATCTTTTTGGGAAGTAGAAAGGGGGGGGGGGGGAGGTAGGGGGGAGCACCTCCGGTTAGGGGGGGGGGGGAGGCTTGCGCCCGTCCCACGCACGCACGCACGCACGCACGCACGCACGCACGCACGCACGCACGCACGCACGCACGCACGCACGCACGCACGCACGCACGCACGCACGCACGCACGCACGCACGCACGCACGCACGCACGCTCGCACGCACGCACGCACGCAGCACGCACGCACGCACGCACGCACGCTCGCACGCACGCACGCACGCACGCACGCACGCACGCACGCACGCACGCACGCACGCACGCACGCACGCACGCACGCACGCACGCACGCACGCACGCACGCACGCACGCACGCACGCACGCACGCACGCACGCACGCACGCACGCACGCACGCACGCACGCACGCACGCACGCACGCACGCACGCACGCACGCACGCACGCACGCACGCACGCACGCACGCACGCACGCACGCACGCACGCACGCACGCACGCACGCACGCACGCACGCACGCACGCACGCACGCACGCACGCACGCACGCAGTACGCACGCACGCAGTACGCACGCACGCACGCACGCACGCACGCACGCACGCACGCACGCACGAACGCTCGCACGCACGCACGAACCCACGCAAGAACGCACGCACGCACGCACGCACGCACGCACGCACGCACGCACGCAGTACGCACGCACGCAGTACGCACGCACGCACGCACGCACGCACGTACGCACGCACGCACGCACGCACGCACGCACGCACGCACGCACGCACGCACGCACGCGCGCGCGCGCGCGCGCGCGCGCGCACGGACGCACGCCCGCCCGCCCGCCCGCACGGCCGCCCGCCCGCCCGCACGCACGCCCGCCCGCACGCAGTCACGCACGCACGCACGTGCGCACGCACGCAGTCACGCACGCACGCACGCACGCACGGACGCACGCACGTACGCACGCACGCACAACGCAAACTTTGGATGCGCAACTTCATCGTAAATTCCACTTGAAAGATTCTGACTTTCAGTTTGATTTGACGATGACAGGCCGATGATTTGATGGTGACAGCTTGACGAAAGAAAGCTTCACCTTGCCGGCTTTCTCGACGTGGTCGGTGTTGCGTATGCGCTTGGCATACTTCATTCGGCCTTCGAAATGGCCGGCCACCAACACAAAAGGGACGAGCAGCGACATGACTATTGCCAGCTTCCAGCCGAACGCGAACGCGATCACCACCACTGACGCTGCCGTGAACGCCGCCGAAAGAAGCGGCGTCGAGCTTGTCAGTGCCTGAAAGAAGAGGAGAATGATAGTGGATGTTACGCCGTTTAATATCGTCGTCGTCGTCGTCGTCGGCCGCCGCCGCCGCCGCCGCCGCCGCCGCCGCCGCCGCCGCCGCCGCCGCCGCCGCCGCCGCCGCCGCCGCCGCCGCCGCCGCCGCAAGGAAATAGTCCTGCGTTCATCCGGAAACAAATCTGTCAGGATCTCTCGAACTGTGCCATTCTCGTCTCATGACGACAACTCACATAGCGAATGTTGGGCACGTCCGTCGCGAGTTTTGTGCAAAGTATGCCGGTCCCGTGCCTCTTGTCGTCGAAATACTCGGCGTCCTGCCGCAAGAGATTTCGAAAGGCCAGGCGCCTTAGCTTCTTGACGAGATTCTCTGCTGATATTCCCAGGAAGTTTCCCTGAATTTAATTCCTGAATTCCTATACGTCTCATTTACAATCTTATGCTGCATAAATTAAAATAATTCGTATTAAGGCTAGTATGTACCGTGAATACTCCAATAAGCCCCCCCCCCCTCCGCTTCTCCAACTTCATCGCCATGTGACAACAAGCTGTTTTAAAAAAGTTGAGCTGTTTTATTAATACAGAGTGGTTTGTGAGTATTTTAAAGTGGAAGAGTAAAAGAGTGAATACTTTTGTAAAGTATTTCGAAGCCTTTCCGATATGACGCGCGCCCGCCCGGAGTCCACTATTCATGCGCTACTTCTGACACGCTCCTTTCTGAGGGGTTCTTGCAGGGCAACATTGGGATCGCCCGGGATTATTTTTTTGAGCAAGACACACGCATTTCTGAGCGGTTGTTGCAGGGCAACATTGGGATCGCCCGGGATTAATTTTTTTAGCAGTCAAAGTTGTTCGTAAGACAAGGGTTTAAAAAACAAAAGTATTTCTTTAGGAATGACCGTTCAACAACTGCCTCAACGTACGCGTTCAAACGGTCGAACGAATGCCGCTCTACAACGTAAGACGAGCGAGTTAGGGCCGATTTGCTGTTTGAACCTTTGAGTTACTGTAGCTCGCCAAATTCAAACTTTCGAATCTCGACTTCTCTTAACGGAATGATTACTGTGACGAAACCTATTCAACAAACTCAAGATCGTCTCTCTACGACGGAAGACGAGCGAGTTAGACAAGTTTTGCGTTTTGAACTTTTGGGTTACGGTAGCTCGCGATATTCAAACTTTTGAGCTTTGACCAATTCAAGCTTTTGAGCTTTGACAAAAAGAAGAAATGATCGATCAGTGAGTCAAGAGCTATCCAGCAGCTCAAGATCGTCTCTCTACGACGCACGCTGAGCGAGAAAGAGCGATTTCTGCGTTAAAAACGCGAGAATGTCGCTTTTTGTGTTGCGTGTTTGCGCAATTAACAAATTTTTTACGTCAATTGAAAGAGCACGTCGAGACCTTTTAATTGACCTATCGCACGCCGCTCTACGACGTAAGACGAGCGTGTTAGAGCCGTTTTGCGTTTTGGACCTTCAGGTTACTGTAGCGCGCGCAATTCAAACTTTTGAATTTCGACTTCTCTTAACGGAATTATCAGTGTGCCGAAACCTATTGAGCGAACTCAAGATCGGCTCTCTATGACGAAAGACGAGCGAGTTAGATAAGTTTCGCGTTTTAAGCCTTTGGGTTACTGTAGCTCCCGAAATTCGAACTTTTGAGTTTCGACCAATATAAGAAGAAATGATCAGGGAGTCGAGAGCTATCCAACCAACCCAAGATCGTCTCCCTACGACGCACGCTGAGCAAGTTAGAGCGATTTCTGCGTTAAAAACGCGAGAATGTCGCTTTTCGTGTTGCGTGTTTCCGTAATTAAGAAAACTTTTAATGCCGAACGAAAGAGCACGTCGAGACCTGTTAGTTGACCTATCGCACGCCGCTCTACGACGTACGACGAGCGAGTTAGAGCCGTTTTCCGTTTTGACCTTCGGGTTACTGTAGCGCGCGCAATTCAAACTTTTGAATTTCAAAGTCTCTTAGCGACATTACCAGTAAGTCGAGAGCTATCCATAAAGCCCAAGATCTCCTTCCTACGACTTACCAACGCCGAGATATGAGAGCGTGACGCACGCACGAACGCACGAACGCACGAACGCACGAACGCACGGACGATAAGCTCTCGTAGGGGTTCGCCCGGCTGAGGCCGGGCGAAAAAATCGCCATCGCCATCGCCATGTGCCAAAGTGCCAGAAATCGCTTAATTTTGGTCAAAAACGTCCAAAATATGGCGCCGCAGGCGAAATTTTTGAAAACCCTAGGGGGGCCTTTTGGGAAGTAGGGGAGGGGGTACCTGGGGGGGGGGGGGGGGGGGTACGGGGGGGGGGGGGCCCACCTCCGGCTAGAGGGGGGGGCTTCCCCCCCCCCCCGGCTACACGTATGTTCGGACATGAAAATAGTTCTGACAAAAGCCCTCTCAGAGCTTACAAAGTACTGTACTGTATGTAAAATTGCCTACTCGAACGCGATAAAAGTTCGGACAAAGGGGTACTGTCCGAATTGCCCGAACGTTTTTTATGTCCGAGCTTTTCCCAATTTACACTATGAGCAGAGAGAATGAGAGGGTGCCCACCGCTAGAAAGTATCCGCCCCCTTGAGCGATGCCCACAACGAGGAACATTGAAGACCAAAAGATGGCGTCGGAGGCAAGTTTTTCCCCAGTTTCTGAGAAGACCTGAAGAGCTCTGGCACAACAGAGTGGTACATATGTATTCTAGGAAAGTTCCCCCCCTAGTGGGGGGTAAGGACAGGTGAATTTGTTCGGGCTGAAGTTGAACAGGCTGTGTATCTCAGATGACTTCTCAGCCTCTAAGCTACACGAACAAATTCAGCGTGCTCTGCTCACACGCACGACGGTTCTCACATAGGCGCAACGCGCAGGCGGGTACGCGCCTCACTCACCCGTCACCACTGATGAAACGCGAGTAGGTGTCTACCACTGCAGCA
>JASAMZ010000890.1:0-11742 GCA_030248115.1 Linhomoeus sp. GSCO2_2 | reverse complement strand
CGAACAAGCAGAAATCTAACAATTTTCACTTGCTCTATTCCACTCTCAGCTAACTCTCTGTACGGTGAGTGGCCTCTGAGCAGCGGCTGGTGCCGTCTCTCCATGGTGATGGAGAGCGTAGGCAAGTACGCCAGCGTTCACGTGGTCGCCTCGCTGGCAGTCGACAGCTATTTGGCAATGCGCCATCCCGTCTTCTGTCAGGAGCGCAGGACCAGGTTTGGCTACACGAGTAGCTCATTAACTGCCTCCCCCTGACCCCCAACTCCCCACCCTCGGGGGAACCTGGGTTTCAAGACCCCTTCCATGGTTTTTGCTGATTTTAGAACCACATCATTTGATGGTTGTGCTTTTCAAAACCACGTCTGTTTTTAGACTTTGAAAAGCCTACATCGTTAGTGTTGGGGACGTGATCCAACACTTTTATTTTTCCCAAAAACTAACCTTACAATTTTCAAAGCCTTTTGTTTCTTTCTCAAGATTGGTAACTGCTTCTTATTCAGTGTTTTGCACATTTTTACCACATCTTTTACAATTCCAAACTAACTAGGTCACCAATATGATTCAAACTCCTGTTGTGATGTAGTCTTTTCGACAGAGTTCGATTAGGACCACGTCCAATCTGATTGACGGATGTGGTTTGTTCATCGGTGTAGGATGCAGTCTTTGGCAAACTCAGGCAGAGCCGTCGGATGTGGTCTGATGACCAACGGACCTCATCTTCAGAAAAGGATGTGGTTTTAAGCCAAAAATGGGTAGGTGGTTTTAAAACCCAGACCCCCTTCAGCACCCCCCACTCAAATATGAGGGGGGAGGCACTTAAGGAGGTATACAGCTTTGCTGCGCTCGTTGGGGAAGGTTGCTCCTTCACAAACCACTTCCTTTCTCTCGCTGCGACCTTCACTCCCTCCTTCATCATCTCCACCTCCCACCATTCAGATTGTTCACGACCACCGTCTCCTCCTGTATCTCCTCTTTGTTCTGCTGCTCTGCGCACCAGTGTTTCTGTTGGGCGCAGCGATTCGCCTCCCACCTCCAGTCAACAGGACCATATGTACGGTCTTTTGGACCAACCGGCGGAGCGAGCTCTTTGTGGGTCTCTCAGCTTTGTTGATCTACGGAGGCCCTCTTATCCTCATTCTGGCCTGTTATTTCTGCGTCGTGGTCGACTTGGTGCAGGCGGGCAGGCGGGCCGAGCGCCTCTGGTGAGCTCTGATGATGATCAGGAACCGGTCTACAGTATACTGTAGTTACAGTATACCACGCACTGTAGGTCGAACGCGGGCCAGCAGCAGCAGCGGGCCAAAAGCATGGCTCGCTACCAGCGCGTGACGCGCATTGTGCTTGCTATCGGGGCCTTCCATTTGATTTGCTGGTCCCCTTATTGGCTGCACAACATCTGAAGCGCTTTCCTTGCGCCCAGACGGTATTCCATGACTCTGACAGTGAGAAGATTGCTGAAACTCATACACCTACTGCCCTACGTCAACAGTTCTATAAATCCCGCGCTGTACGCGTTGGTTAACCAGGATTTCTGGCACTACCTCAACTGCGTCGCTTGGGCGAGGTCGGTGGAGTTATTTGGAACTCGTTTTGCGGTGGCATTTTCATTCCACTTCGCTATACTATTCATATTTGCGTAACCGTCTGTATTTGATCTATTCGACTTCGAGGTTTGTTCAGCTTGTATATCGACACGCAAACTATTGATTTATAGCCTAAACTGGTACTGTCCCTCTTTTCACAATTTGTCCAATACATCCCCTCTCCATGCGTGAAAGTGAGGATGGGGGGGGATGTTACTGAAGTATAACGGTGGCTAGTGTTCATTGGTCTTGTTTCATGTAATTCCTTGCCAACGTTCAGAGGCCAACTGAGTCACCCGCAGACGGCCGCCTCCCACCGGCGGCCCAATGACAACCACTCCTCTCGGCCGAGTACAGCGCGCGCGCGCGCTCAACTTCAATCTTGAACTGAGGCGATCCCAAACACAGGAACAAAATCTCTCCACGCTGCCGGCGACCAATCATCACGCACTGTGCGAGTGCGCGGGGAAGTCCCATGTCGGTCGCGCCCGTGGCCTCGATTGTGGGATTACGGTAGAAGCGACTGTCCACGCGTGGAGGAGGTCATGCCAGCCACGGACGATGAATCGATCTTCCAGGCGGACACCTCTGAGCTTCTGAGGGCACAGGGGGAAGCGGAGGAATTTCTGTGATGGACGTCTTCTCTGTGACGAAGGCTACAGGCTGGATATTGATTTGCTACGAAAATCGGCCTCTGGCTGGCAACGTACATATTGTACCTATTTAAACCAAAACGAAGCACTCAGTGGCGTCTTTGGGCATTTGTGCCCTGTGGTGCCCTGCCGACGTCCATATACGAGCATTGATACGTGTAGTCAAACGTTACTACCCTATTACTGAAGGAATTGATAACCTCCTTGAGAGGAAATTGTCTTTGTATGGGAGTAGAGCTGACTAAATCGTACATGCACTCATAAGGCTACAGCCACACAAAACCCTTGTCTGTCCAAAATGAGCGACAACGTGTTCGATTGCGATTCCTTCTTCTAATCGGCATTCGTCTTACATTGACAACACTTTCCACGAATTTGCATCCACTGCATGTTGAAGGTCTCGCTCTTTTGGGTTCTCCCTCAGATCCTCAGAGGAAGACTCGAACCCGGGCACGTAGTACTCGATTCTCCCGCTGGGCGCGACGTGCGCGTTCGGCGTCGACGCCAGCTTGGGCTCGAAGGGTGGCGGTTCTACCGCTTTGGCCGATTCTACCGCGTCCGAATCGACGGTCGTAGAAGAGTGGTTGACTTGAGAAGATTGGGGCGTCTTCGGCAGACGGGTTTCTGTTGGGTAGTTGTCGAGGAGACGGGGAGAAGGGTCTTGGAAAAGCCGGGGCTTGTCCACCTTCGTCCAGGAGTGGACGATCTGAAGAAAGGAAAATTGCAGTAGCTACATACAGTATGACGAAGCCACAGACAGGTAGTTATTAGCTAGTCTACGGTATCCAACGAAAGCGTTCGCTATGCGACCTCGGCGGAAACTTCGCCTTGTGAATCGATGGAATTGCGTGCTGACGACGACTGGCGGCCTGTCTGGTGAAATTGACAAGTTCATAATTGGCGACGGATGAAAGCAGAACTTTGTGATACCTACACTAGGTGACCTCTCTGTTCATCTCACAAACGATTGCATTTTCTCAATTTTGCACTTCCATCGCGTAATAATACATCGTCACGAATCGATTCGCAATTCGGTTCTCAGAATCGAAATACCTATCTGGCTGCGTAGTTTACCGTATCCTAACAAACCTGTTCGCACAGCAGGCTTCTTCGCTTGCTGTGGTTCACAGAGTGTGACGGCGTCGTCGCTTCTCTCTCACTCAACATTGAGCGTCCGACGAGGCTTTTGGTGTGAAGAGATCCGTCTGTGATGCTTTCACGTTCTCGCCTGCCCTTATTTCGACATGTCGCTTTGCCCAAGTAGTGTGGGGAGATTTTCTGAAGAACATTTTGAGCTTTTGGCAGGATTAATGTGTGTGTGTGTGTGTGTATGTGTGCCAATACGCGTGAAATAAACTGAGTAGGTGAGGAAACGGAGGAAAATAGATTGAACCGACGCCACAATTCAGTGCCGCAACTGACTGAATCACAAACTTTGCATTGATATTGCAGTTTGTATCACCATATTGCGTACATACTGTATGTTGTTCCCAGTATTTCCTGTTAACCCGCACCTTGATAACATCCAGCGCTTTGGCCGTTCCTTCAGAGTCGGTGGCCGTAGCGAAATCCGCCGAAGCGGATAGGTTGAGCAGATTTGGTTTCAGCTTGGGTTCTGGAGGGTAGTTTGTCTGGTGATGTCTGGGCAAAGTTTGAGACTGTCCCGCAAAACTTGTGGAGGCGCGCTGAGCGGTTGACAACACCTTTGGTTGGGGCGTATCGCTGTCGTCCGTGACGGATGCCTGACAATTTGCTACAGGGTGACGTGGGACTTTAAATTTTTTGGGGCAACTTTTTTGGGTTTGGGGGTAGTTTGGGCGCCTACCATCTAAAGACGATCTGTTGGCTCTACTGAGCTGTTGTCTAACGGGAACTGTCGAGTTTAAATGTTTCCGCCAATTTCGATGAAACGTGGGTCAACTTCGGTTGCGTTGCACTCGTGCAGTGCTACATTCTAACTCGTGTCAAACAAGCTTAGAGTAACAAGCTGTGTGTGTAAAAAGTTCAACCTATACTTTGTGTCTGTCAAATTTTGGTGAGCAGTATAGTGAACTTTGTGCGCATCGTTAGCCGCATCTGGAGAAAGTGTCTTGAGAACGTGTACCTTAATAGCAAGTGCAGCTATCCCCACGATACGGTTGTCTGTACAGCTGATCTAAAGCTCAGTGATATCGCCGCGTTCGCTATATGTTATCGGCATGATACGACGCCGTTTATCTGATGTTTCCTACCGTGTGAAACCGTCACATCCAACAAAAAACTTGCCAACAGTGTGGTCCGGTCGTTCTTCATCAGGAATTCCCCTTGGCGTGCGACTTCTACGTTAACATTCATGGAAAACCAAAGCTTTGGCGATTTATAACATCTTGACATTTCTGTCAAGATTTGATCATTTCTGTCAAATTTAGTACTCGCAAAAATTTCTTGTTTTGATCATTTCTGTCAAATTTAGTACTCGCAAAAATTTCTTGTATGCCACTAATTATCCGCAGTCTCTGCGCTTGCCATTTCTGAAGAAATTTCGCTGCTAGCCCATCAGACGAAGATGTCGATTCTGACATCTTTGTAAATTTAATTCTAAATATCTCGAAATTGCAATTTATTAAAACTGTAAAGCTATGTCTCAAATTCTTATTGACTTACGACCTTACCATTTCTGCATTCACATTCGTCAATAAATGACGCTATATTTTTGTTAATTTGGAGAGTTTTTGACAAATAATCGCGTATTTCTACTAAATTCCACATTTGCAAAAAATTTCTGTTGTGTTACAAATTATCCGCTGTCTATGCCCTTTCCATTTCCGAAGAAATTTCGCCGCTAGCCCACCAAACGAAAATGTCGATTTTGACATTTTTTCATTTTAATTCTAAATATCTCGAAATGGCAATTTACGAAAACTGTAAAACTATGTCACAAATTCTTATTGACATACGGCCTTACTATTTCTGCATTCACATTCGTCAATAAATGACGCTATATTTTTGTTAATTTGGAGAGTTTTTGACAAATAATCGCGTATTTCTACTAAATTCCACATTTGCAAAAAATTTCTGTTGTGTTACAAATTATCCGCTGTCTATGCCCTTTCCATTTCCGAAGAAATTTCGCCGCTAGCCCATCAAACGAAAATGTCGATTTTGACATTTTTCATTCTAATTCTAAATATCTCGAAATGGCAATTTACGAAAACTGTAAAACTATGTCGCAAATTCTTATTGACATACGGCCTTACTATTTCTGCATTCAAATTCGTCAATAAGTAACGTTCTATTTTTGACAGTTTGTGTAATTTTGACAAATAATCGCGTATTTCTATTAAATTCCACATTTACAAAAAATTTCTTTTGTGTTACAAATTATCCTCTGTCTACGCCCTTTCCATTTCTGAAGAAATTTCAATTCTAGCTCATCAGGCGAAAAAGTCGATTTTCGACATTTTGGAATTTTAATTGCGAATATCTCGAAAATGCGAAATTAGCAACACAAACGGACATCGGATCCGTACTCAGCGACCTCGACTCTACTTGACCACATATGCCACATATCTTACTTCGGTGCCACGGACGGACACACACACACACACACAGACAGACAGACATTGTCATCCGTATATATACACCTCGCCGCGCTGAGGCGCGGCGAAAAAACTGGGTAGACGCCGTTTATCTGATGTTTCCTACCTGTGTGAAAACGTCACATCCAACAAAAAAACTTGCCAAAAGTTTGGTGCGAGTGAATTTCTGTGTTCAGAGTACGCATTTCTGTTTCCGAGTGCACATTCATGAATAAACAGCTGTTCTGGCCATCAGACGAAAATCTTGATTCTGACATTTTTTTGTAATTTTAATTCTAAATATCTCGAAATTGGAATTTATTAAAACTGCAAAACTATGTCACAAATTCTTATTGGCATACGGCCTTGCCATTTCTGCGTTCAAATTCGTCACAAAACGATGTTCTTTTTTTGTTGATTTATGGAATTTTGAAAAATAATCACGCATTTCTATTAAATTCCATATTTGCAAAAAAATTCTCTTGCATTACAAATTATCCGCAGTCTATACTCTTTCCATTTCTGATGAAATTTCGCCGCTATATCATCAGGTGAAAAAGTCGATTTTCGACATTTCCGTGTTTTGATTGTAAATATCTCGAAATTGTAATTTTTAAAAACTGCAAAACCATGTCACAAATCCTTATTGGCATACGACCTTTCCATTTCTGCATTCACATTCGTCAATAAATGACGTTGTATTTTAGTCAATTCATGCAATTGTGACAAATAATCGCGTATTTCTATTAAATTCCACATTTACAAAAAATTTCTTTTGTGTTACAAATTATCCTCTGTCTACGCCCTTTCCATTTCTGAAGAAATTTCAATTCTAGCTCATCAGGCGAAAAAGTCGATTTTCGACATTTTGGAATTTTAATTGCGAATATCTCGAAAATGCGAAATTAGCAACACAAACGGACATCGGATCCGTACTCAGCGACCTCGACTCTACTTGACCACATATGCCACATATCTTACTTCGGTGCCACGGACGGACACACACACACACACACACAGACAGACAGACATTGTCATCCGTATATATACACCTCGCCGCGCTGAGGCGCGGCGAAAAAACTGGGTAGACGCCGTTTATCTGATGTTTCCTACCTGTGTGAATACGTCACATCCAACAAAAAAACTTGCCAAAAGTTTGGTGCGAGTGAATTTCTGTGTTCAGAGTACGCATTTCTGTTTCCGAGTGCACATTCATGAATAAACAGCTGTTCTGGCCATCAGACGAAAATCTTGATTCTGACATTTTTTTAAATTTTAATTCTAAATATCTCGAAATTAGAATTTATTAAAACTGCAAAACTATGTCACAAATTCTTATTGGCATACGGCCTTGCCATTTCTGCGTTCAAATTCGTCACAAAACGATGTTCTTTTTTTGTTGATTTATGGAATTTTGAAAAATAATCACGCATTTCTATTAAATTCCATATTTGCAAAAAAATTCTCTTGCATTACAAATTATCCGCAGTCTATACTCTTTCCATTTCTGATGAAATTTCGCCGCTATATCATCAGGTGAAAAAGTCGATTTTCGACATTTCCGTGTTTTGATTGTAAATATCTCGAAATTGTAATTTTTAAAAACTGCAAAACCATGTCACAAATCCTTATTGGCATACGACCTTTCCATTTCTGCATTCACATTCGTCAATAAATGACGTTGTATTTTAGTCAATTCATGCAATTTTGACAAATAATCGCGTATTTCTATTAAATTCCACATTTGCAAAAAATTTCTTTTGTGTTACAAATTATCCGCGGTCCATGCTCCTTCCATTTCTGAAGAAATTTCGCGGCTAGCGCATCAGACGAAAAAGTCGATTTTCGACATTTTTAAATTTTAATTGCGAATATCTCGAAAATGCGAAATTAGCAACAGAAACGGACATTGGATCCGTACTCAGCGACATCGACTCTACTTGACCACATATGCCACTGACTTTACTTCGGTGCGACGGAAACACACACACACAGACAGACAGACAGACAGACACACACACATTGTCATCCGTATATATGTCACAGGCCATGGCCGTCTTCAGGCCGTGGCCGTCTAGACGGCTTTGGCCTGGTCGATCAGGCCATGGCCGTCTTTTCGAGCAGAAGACGGCCTGGGCCTGATGCGTCAGGCCACAGCCGTCGAGACGGCCACGGCCTGATGCGTCAGGCCATGGCCTTTTTTTTTCGCCGCGCCTCAGCGCGGCGAGGTGTATATATACGGATGACAATGTGTGTGTGTGTGTCTGTCTGTGTGTGTGTGTTTCCGTCGCACCGAAGTAAAGTCAGTGGCATATGTGGTCAAGTAGAGTCGATGTCGCTGAGTACGGATCCGATGTCCGTTTCTGTTGCTAATTTCGCATTTTCGAGATATTCGCAATTAAAATTCTAAAATGTCGAAAATCGACTTTTTTGTCTGATGCGCTAGCCGCGAAATTTCTTCAGAAATGGAAGGAGCATGGACAGCGGATAATTTGTAACACAAAAGAAATTTTTTGCAAATGTGGAATTTAATAGAAATAGGTACGCGATTATTTGTCAAAATTGCATAAATTGACTAAAATACAACGTCATTTATTGTCGAATGTGAATGCAGAAATGGAAAGGTCGTTTGCCAATAAGGATTTGTGACATAGTTTTGCAGTTTTTAAAAATTACAATTTCGAGATATTTACAATCAAAATACGGAAATGTCGAAAATCGACTTTTTCATCTGATGATATAGCGGCGAAATTTCTTCAGAAATGGAAAGAGTATAGACTGCGGATAATTTGTAATGCAAGAGAATTTTTTGCAAATATGGAATTTAATAGAAATGCGTGATTATTTTTCAAAGGCGCGGCGAGGTGTATATATACGGATGACAATGTCTGTGTGTCTGTCCGTCGCACAAAAGTAAGATATGTGGCATATGTGGTCAAGTAGAGTCAAGGTCGCTGAGTACGGATCCGATGTCCGTTTCTGTTGCTAATTTCGCATTTTCGAGTTATTTACAATTAAAATATGAAAATGCCGAAAATCGACTTTTTTGCCTGATGCGCTAGCGGCAAAATTTCTTCAGGAATGGAAAGAGCATAGACCGCGGATCATTTGTAACACAAAAGAAATTTTTTGCAAATGTGGAATTTAGTAGAAATACGCGATTATTTGTCAAAATTTTGTAAATTGACAAAAATAGAACGTCATTTATTGACGAATGTGAATGCAGAAATGGTAAGGCCGTGTGTCAATAAGAATTTGTGACATAGTTTTGCAGCTTTAATAAATTGCAATTTCGAGATATTTTCGATCAAAATACGAATATGTCGAAAATCGACTTTTTCGTCTGATGAGCTAGAGGTAAAATTTCTTCAGAAATGGCAAGGACATAGCCCACGGATAATTTGTAACACAAAATAAAATTTTTGCAAATGCAGAATTCGGTAAAATACGCGATTATATGTCAAAATTCCATAAATCGACAAAAATAGAACATCGTTTTTTGACGAATTTGAACGCAGACATGGTAAGACCGTATGTCAATAAGAATTTGTGGCATAGTTTTACTGTTTTAATAAATTCCAATTTCGAGATATTTAGAATCAAAATTTCTAAAAATGTCAAAATCGACATTTTCGTCTGATAGCCAGAACAGCTGTTTATTGATGAGTGTGCACTCGGAAACAGAAATGCGTACGCCGAACACAGGAATTCGCTCCCACCAAACTTTTGGCAAGTTTTTTTGTTGGATGTGACGTTTTCACACAGGTAGGAAACATCAGATAAACGGCGTCGTATCATGCCGATAACATATAGCGAACGCGGCGATATCACTGAGCTTCAGATCAGCTGTACAAACAACCGTATCGTGGGGATAGCTGCACTTGGCATTAAGGTACACATTCTCAAGACACTTTCTCCAGATGCGGCTAACGATGTTACAAAGTTCACTGCACTGTTCACCAAGAATTGGCAGGCGCAAAGTATAGGTTGAACTTTTTACACACACAGCTTGTTCCTTGCTCTGCTAGTTTCCGACATAGCATATTCCTTCCAATTCAGGCTATGCTTAGGCTCGCCCTGCGCCCACAATGCACAAGAGTCAGTCGGCGTCGCAGTCTGGCGGGTCGAAACTTAGGCTTAACGCGACCGGTGACCGACTTCAGGGCGCGCGGAGCGCGCCCTGAAGTTGGTGGTCGCGCTAAGCCTCAGTTGAGACCCGCCAGGCGCGACACCGGCCGAGTTTTAGTGCAAACTGCAAGTGAAATGAACACTCCTCCATCTACTTCACCTCCTGCTTAGGCCTGCTGTGCCCCTTCCCTGCAAGCGCTTGTAACAGCTGGCACTCTTAAAGACGGCTACGGCCTGGTCCATCAGGCCATGGCCGTCTTTTCGAGCAGAAGACGGCCATGGCCTGACGCATCAGGCCATCGCCGTCTAGACGGCCACGGCCTGATCGACCAGGCCAGAGCCGTCTAGACGGCGATGGCCTGAAGACGGCCATGGCCTGCAACATATATACACCTCGCCGCGCTGAGGCGCGGCGAAAAAAAAATTAAACCTGTGGCGCGTATCTTAGTGCCTAAGCGGCCAGAATAAAGGCTTCTTTTTCAGTATGAACCGATCTTCCTACCTAAATTGTTTATTAGAATTTGAAACGTTTTTATTCAAACTTCCCATTGAAAAGTACCGGTAGAACCTCGTTTACCTACGCGGAAGCGTGCGTGGCGAATCGACGCAGAACTTTAACACGAGCTACAGTATGACGTAAATCCTTCAATAAGCACCAAGGGCGCTTAGTTTTCCAACCTACCTCTAGGAGGGGCGGTTTTTGAGCGGGGGGGGGGCGCGTATTAACTCGGCCCCGCGGGAGTGCAAAAATTTCACCAAAATTCCCCATTGTTGTCACATTTTTGTGCACATCTGCATAGATTTTAGACTGAAATTGTACGGCGATTGATTGGAATACCTGCAATTAGTAGTAGTGCTGTTATGTGTAGCCCAGTCTTGTGGTAGGAATGGTCACAGAGCACATATGGTATTGCTAGTACCACTGGTATTACAAAACGTGGGCGCTTATTGGAGGGGAGCGCTTATTCTTTCAACCTTCCTCTAGGAGGGGCGCTTATTAGAGGGGGAGGGCGCTTATTCGAGGGGGGTGGCGCTTATTTGAGGATTTACGGTATATTGAGCTCAAGATGGTTCAAACTCCGTCGAACTTGGCACACCGACCCTGTCGATCACATACAGCTGTCGTACTGTAAATGCAACAACACAACCAACCTCAAACGCCTCCCCAATGTCGCTACTCAGAGATCGACTGTCATCCTCATTGGAAATATCGGCATTTCGAACCGAAATTCGGCGAAATTCCACGATTTCTGCGCAAACGACGTCTCTATCCAGAACTGCACTCAAGCCAATTGCGAAAGCATCCAGCAGAAGTTTGTGACGACAGAGGCGCACTTGTTGGCGGAGTAGAGCTCTGGATACGGTGGCGCGCGAGTTTGGAAAGTTATAAACGGGATCTAGCTAACGACCGTTAACATGGCTGATATGAGTTTTTTTTGCTCGTCCGTTAATTGAAAATTAGCATCGTTAGTTTATCTCGCTATGTTTTAACGGAAATTAGCTTACTTGTTAAATAAAACTTGTAATTTGTATTGACTCAAATTAGAATACCGTAAATCCTCCAATAAGCGCCCTGGGCGCTTATTTTTTCAACCTAACTCTAGGGGGGGGGGGTATTGGTGGGGGGGGGGCGCTTATTCGAGGGGGGCGCTTATTAACTCGACCCCTCAGGAGTGCCAAAATTTCACCAAAATTCCCTGTTGTTGCCACATTTTTGCGCACATCTGCATAGATTTCAGGATGAAACTGTATGGCTTTTGATCAGAATACCTGCATTTAGTAGTAGTGCTGTCATATGTAAGTAGTATAGATGGGCTTTCT
>JASAMZ010000889.1:62500-72768 GCA_030248115.1 Linhomoeus sp. GSCO2_2 | reverse complement strand
TTCCGGCGGCCGTCTGAAGAATTTTTCCAGATTCTGTTATTTTTTATGAGTGACATAAAATTTTGATGTATGACACAATAAAATTATGTGAATGTGAGAGAATCCGATTATCTGTGAAAAATATGAGGTCGAGTTTATGAGAAGGTCAATTTTTTTATGTCAGACATATTATTTCTGTGAGAGACATAATTATTTTGTGAGAAGATGGGGAAAATATGAGAGTGAATGTTTTTATGTGCGAATATGTCAGATTATGAGATGATGTGCCGTTTTATGTGAGAATATGTCAAATTATGTGAGAATATGTCAAATTATGAGATTATGTGCCATTTTATGAGAGAATATGTCAAATTATGTGAGAACGTGTCAAATTATAAGATTATGTGCCGTTTTTTGTAAAATTGGGTCAAAATTTGTCTGGAATGGCTAATGTTCGATGAGGGGGAAAGGAAATGGGGAATATGGAAATAGCAATTAGTGAGGCATGTTTTGTTTTTTGGGGAAGGGGAGAATTGGAAGAGGGGGAAATTGGGGAAGTGGTTTTGGGGAAACGTAAATGGGGAATGTGACATGGGGAAGGGGATGACATTGAGGATTGGGGAAACGTAAATGGAGAATGTGACATTGTGAATAGATTGGGGAAATGGATTGAGTGGGGAGGGTGTTAGGAATGAGTTGAGTGTGTGAGAATGGGGTGAAATGGGTGGCGTATATTGGGGGACATATGGGTCTGAGCGGTTGGAGGTTAGGCAAAGCGGAAGCGGTGCGATTGATTATTGGGGAATAATTGAGTGTGTGAATGTGCAGTATGCGGAAGGGGGAGAAGGGAAGGGATAGAGTTGTTCGCAAGGTGTTAGATTGAGGCACTGAATTGGAACTTTGCTCCTCTTCCTGTGCACTAGCCAGCATCCTTAGCAGAATTCCAACACAGTACCTCAACATTCACCCTCACTTACTCCCCAATAATCAATCACACCGCTTCCACCTTTCCCTAAACCACCAAACCGCTCAGACCCATATGTTCCCCAATATACGCCACCCGTTTCACGCCATTCTCACATACACAACTCATTCACAACACCCTCCCCACTGTTGTTCCCCAAACCCTTTTCCCCAATCTATTCCCAATGTCACATTCCCCATTTACGTTTCCCAATTTCCCCCTCTTCTCATTTTTCCCATTTTCGTTTCCCTGAACAAAACATTTGCCTTACTTCGTTCACATTTCCATCTTCCCCATTTCCTTCCACCCCATCATCGAACATCAACCATTCCAGACATAATTTGACACATTTTGACATAAAGCAGCATATCTCCTCATAATTTGACGTATCTCCTCATAAAACGGCACATAATCTCATAATTTGACATATCTCCTCATAATTCCATGCATCATCTCATATTTTGGCATATTCTCTCATAAAAGGCACATCATCTCATAAAAGTCTCGCTTCCTCATAAAACGATCCATCCTCTCATAATTCTCATAAAAATTTTAACAATCACATAATTTTGGCCTTCTCATATTATGAAAAAGTCGGAATCCACATAATTCTCATAAAAACTACGTTCTCATAATATGAGAATTCCAAATTCTCATAAAAATTTTAACAACCACATAAAAAATATGTTAAAATAAAAATCTTCTCATAAAGCCCGCCGGAATCGGTTACACACACCTATGCTGTTGGTATACGCGCAGCTTTAGTGATACTTGCGCTACAACACAGGCGAAACGACCAGCTGGACGGCCGTGAAGCACGCCCTGCTCCACGGGACGACGGCCATCGTCGTCTACACCGACGGCGAGACGGACTACATGTTCGGCAGCACCCACCCGCTACCGGGCAAGTCTGAAGTGGCCCTGGGTACTGTAGAGGCTGGAAAGCTGAACAACGAGTCAACGGCCCACGCTTTCTACGACGAGCAGAAGAGCATCGACTTCGTGCAGGAGGCCGGACGACAGAGGGCCCTCATGGGACGCACAGAAGACAACATCGTGACCGTGCAATTCCGATTTGTCGACGGTTGATAAGTGAATCATAGCCGAAGAATGGTAGTGTAGTCCACCACTTCTGCTGGGCCTGGTGTGGTAAATGGCAACTCAGTGAGTTGATAGATACGATTCGTTTTCGGCCGTTGTGGAGCTCTCTTTGCGATGCTGGCAACAGTGCATTACTAGAAGCAGTTGACCGCGTCGTCCAATAAATTTCGTTCCAGCCGTCAAAAATCTTTTGCTTCGGTTTCCCCTTTGTATCTACCACCATTCTACCAACACCCCGCCCCCTCCCCACTAGCGTATGCGTACAGCCGGCCAACAGAAGCGACTCAGAATTGGCCCGTATGGCACCGCCGAATTTGGCTTCTGTCTAATACCGCTTTTGTGGAAAGTATCTAGACGGGGTCTGGTGGAAACCTCCAAACAATGGACTGTCTGAGTGGCGTGTTTGCACAAATGACCTTCTGAGCTGATAAGCGCGGGCCGCTCTTCCCGTTTGCTTCACCAACTTCTAAGAAGCAAAGCGATTTCAAAACGCAACGTAGTCGCGTGCAAGTCAATGGCGGCGGCTGGCATCGTTACCGGCCTCGCGTCTACAGCCGCCTCGGCAACGCTCGACGTAGTGCTGCAGCATGTTCGGGGGGAGCAGCTGAAGAATGAGTGCAACAGACTGGGCTGTGTCCTGACCAACTGTACCGAGAATAAGGTTCTGAGACTGCGCCAGATGTTCCTGCCTCACGGCAAGTGGGCCGGCGACCCGCCTGCACAGACTCTGAATCCGGGTAACTTGTCTTTGAGAGGTTCTGCTTCAGTACTGGAACACGTGACAGGGTGACACTAATGAAACAGGGAGAGAGTGTGGGAGGGTGGGTGGGTGAAGCGAACGGGAGTGAGAGTCAGCAACGTGACAAAATTGTGTGTTAGGCAGCACGAATCTTCAGGCGAGACGACAAGCTGGACGGCCGTAAGGCGCGTGGTTATCTACGGAACCACGGCCGTTGTCCTCTACACTGACGGCGACCAGGACTACATGTTCGGGGCCACCCATCCGCTGATGGGCAAGTCAGAGGTGTCGTTGGGCCACGTGGAGAAGCGGAAGTTGGAGCACGAGTCGAACGCCCACTACTTCTACGACCAGAAAAAAAGCATCAACTTCGTGCAGAAGGCAGTGCGCCAGAGGGCCATCATGGGACGCACCGACGACAACATCGTCACGGTGCAATTCCAGTTTGTCGACTGAGGAGGATGCACCGTAGCAGAATGAGCAGGCATATGCGGGACCAGTCTACAACGTGCTCGCTCTAATAGGTCATTCGCTTGCAATCTAGTTGGGTGTGTGTTCTCGTTCTCGTGGGTCTTCACATCGTCCGAGTTTCATCCAAAAGAAGAACTGTATGGCGCCAGAGCAACGCTGTTGTGTATGTTGACTCCTCTCATGTGAAACAAGTTAGGAAGCTACCTACAATCCTGCGCAATCATCTAAGCCGTCTCGAACCGTTCATAACTTGGCAATAGTATCATAGTAGAACACGGGGCTTTGCATGTAACTACAATAGAAGACGGAAAAGGACAAGTGGGTGCTTTGACCGTGGCCCTCATTCGTACAGTAGTTGCCGCATTTACGGTAGCCAAGAACGCGTCTAGGCCTGCTATAGTACAATACACACACAATGGCACTGGCCGGCCGGCCGGCATCGAAGGCCAGTTCACAGAGTCAGCTTGCAGATGTGGGGCCCGTAGGCGACGTGCTTGGCCGAGACGAGCTTCTCGGGCTGTGAGACGAGCGTGGTGATGGCCTCCAGCTGCCTTCTTCCCTTCTTGGTCTTCCTCAGCTGCCTCTCCTCCTCCTCCTTCTGCTTCAGCTCCAGCTGCTGCTGCTTCTTCGCCTGACGCTGAAGCTCCATCTGGGCCCGGTCCTTGGCCGCCTCCTAGCATGGGATGGAAGTGACGATGAAGAGGATGGGAAGAAAGAGTGTCGAAGTTGACGCGCGTCCGCAAAAGACGCTGCCCCACCTCGTCAACCACATGCTGTTGGAGGAAGGCGACGCCGTCCATGACCTTCTGCATGCGCGTGTCCTCGTTCTCCTCCTCCCAGCGGGCCAGGGTCAGCGCCCTTCCCAGAGGGAAGAATTCCCACGCCTCCTCCTCAATCTAAACATGAGTGAGCTACGTTTGGTTACTGTATGCAAGTGTACAGTAAGAGCAAGCCGCTATCTGCCTCACAGACCATGTTGTAGACGTGTAGTTCGAGGGCGCTGAGGTCGTTGCGCGGTGTGTCGCTGAGGTGGATGAAGAAGAACAGGTAGGCCCACATGTTGTGCTCCTCGCGCACGTGCTTCTCGAAGCCCTGAATGAGAGAGAGAGTGGAGTAGGTAGTCATTTGAACGGAGTTCGACTATCGGTACCGTCACAGCGCGACAAGAACAAAGGGGCGACCTGTCCGTGGTGCTCAAACTCGTAGCAGCTGCAGTTGCAGATGAAGCAGGTGCTGCGCATGTCCTCCTCGATTTGCACCTGAATGAGAGCGATCCAATACTCGATAACGTCCACAAAACGCACCCAACTCGCACTCAGCACCTTGTTCTCCCTCAGTTGTGAGAAGGTGTCGATGATGATGCCGAAGATGATGTTGAGTCCGATGGTGGTGATGAGGCCGAAGAAGGAGATGTCGTAGATGGCCTTGATCGCGTAGTAGACAAAGACGTTGTTGTCGTCGTCCTCCGGGATCTCGAAGTTCTGCAACGACCACCACACTGATAATCATTGCCACAGTTGGTTAACTATTTTATTTTATTGTACTTTGATTTTAATTTATTTTAATTTGTTTTATTTATTCAATCTAATTTATTTCATTTAAATTTATATTATTTTCTCCTAGTCATGTTATTTTATTCTATTTTACTTTATTTTATTTTATTTTATTCATTTTATGTTATTTTATATTATTCTATTCAACTTAGATTCGGTAAATTTTATTTTATTCTATTTTATTTTTATTTTATTTTGTTCAGTTTTACTTTATTTTATTCTATTTTATTTTATTTTATTCATTTTCTTATTTCATCTTACATATATCATTTATTTCATTTCGTTTCACTCTTTATTATTTTATTAGGCATTTTATTCAATTTTATTTCATGGTGTTACATTATCTTGTTTTATTGGTTTGTTCTTTATTTTATTGTTTTATTTCATTTTGTTGTATTAGCACCCACATCGGCCATTCCATACATCAACCCATTGCGTATGGTGGAGATGAAGCACTCGAATAGATTCTCGCAGTATAGGTGGTTGCCCAGGTAGATGTTGCGCATCAGCAGGAAACCCACTATTGCGTAGATGTAGAAGAAGATGCAGCCCAAGAAGCAGACCCACAGCATCGAGCGGCCTGTGTGAAGAACTCTGGTAGAATACGGTAGATTGGAAATTTGAATTCTAGTATGCTGAAAATGCGTTTACTAGAAGTATTCCTAATATGCGCATTTGACAAATCGTAATGCTGCACTTCTACTTCAGTGCATTGCAGTAGGACTAAGCAAGGGTGTTACAAAGCCTGTCCTACCTAACTGACTACCCGATCATCCCCCTAGCCGTGGTGGTCGATGTCAGAGGAGGAGGCGGGCGGCGCTTATTATCGAACTTACGGTAAATACGGTATATCTCTTCAGCTCAACCCTGTACCGTTCATGGTCACGGCGAGTATGACCCTGCTCAAAAGTTGGTTCTGGTTGATGAGATGTAGCATGTGGAAGGCGAAGAAGATGCCGTCGTAGAAGGTTCCCAGGACGGCCAGAACAACCAGGAACGGGTAGTAGAGGCCGGCCGTCGAGAACTGATCCACGCCCAGCTTCTCGCCACGGATCTTGAACTGGCGCTTCTTGCGACGCTTACCTCGCGCCAGTTGCTCCCTGTGTTGGATAGAAGGAGATGGGAAGATTGCTGGGTTAGAGGGTGGGAGCAGAGGCGTCGGTAAAGGCAGTCGCCTTTGCTGACGCTACCTCAACTCCACCTCAAATCCGCCTCGATTCACATTCTTTCCTTTCTCATTTCAGCGACAATCGTTCAACCTACAGGTACGATATGCTCACCTGATCCAGTGATAGCCGATGCGGACCCATCTGGGAAAAGTGGGTTTATTGGCCAACAGGAAGCTGATCATCAGCAATGTCGTCAGGGCTATGTGACACGAGCCCAACACCAGGATTAGGAATCGAACGGAGGAGCTTAGGGCCGGCCGGAACTTCTGCAAATAATAAACACACACTGATTTTGACGTCGTTCAAAATTCGGCCCATTTCGAATACCGTACCTGCTCCAAGACGCTGAAACTGTAGTCTCGATTGTACTTCTCCGGTGCGGCCCAGCCGATCAGAACGATCAGATTCAGAATGAATGTTAGCAGCAGCATCGACACGTTTAGAAGGCCCCAGTTGTTGACCAGAGCTCGGCTCACGAAGAAGGATTGGACCTGCGATCGATAGAAGTTTGTCTGACGCTGAAGGGGTACTGTAATCACGTAAACGACCTTTCTCTGGTAGCGAATGTCCTGGCAGACTTCCTTGGCCCATCCCATGAAGTCGCGCAGCTTGCTGCTGGCCGACGACCTATCCACCTCCCACTTCAGTCGCTCCTTGACCGAGTCTCTGGAAGTGTCACAATACAGCGCTACAGTAACCCTCGCAATTAGCTACACACATGTACCTGAGCACGTTCCTGTCCTCGACAGTGTAGTAGACCCTCTGTATGTTGCCGTCCTTGACCAGCTCCACAGAGAGTGTGTGCGCGTTGAAGTATTCCCAGGCCTCGCAGCCCACGTAGGCGCTGTGGTCCCCAGAGGGGTCGAGGTCGATGGCCCGACACAACAGGTGCTGGTAGATGAAGCCCACCGTCATCAGCACGTCCTCCTCTGGAGTGCCCTGGATTGTACAGGGTGGGTGAGGTGAATGGGGAAAAAGGTGGGGGTTGTACAGGGTGGGTGAATCACATAGGTGGAGGTGGTGATGGAGGAGGGAAGGGGCGCAAAGCTTGATGACCACCCGACGTCATTCACGGCAGCGGTACTGTATTGCATGGAAGCGCAGTGACATCTCAGAGCGTGCGGGGGCCCACCGGCGGCTTCCTGAGGAAGGTGAGCATTCTGTAGGCCTCCTGCATGTGGTAGGCGACGTCCTCCTTGCTGATGCCCTCCATGATCATCTTGGCGTGCTGACTCGACGTGTTCTCCTCCGTCATCGACGTCAGGAACAGACCTGGAGGAATGTGCTTCCAATTGGGCGCCATACAGTACGACGCTCGTGAGAAAACAAATTTTCGCGATTACTCCAATAAGCGACCCTCCCCTCCCCACTTTGCGACAAACTCTGTTCGGAATGCTAGACCGTAAGAGGAGGAATCAATCGATGTTTCATGGTAGTCAGATGTAAGCTCACCCAGGGATCTCTTGAGGTCGTAGAGGTCACTTGGCTCGCAGAAGGCCATCTCTGTCTCCGACATCATCAGTCGCAGCAGGTAGTTGGCGTGGTCGATGGCCTAAAAGCATAGTTTGAGTGGGTTGTCATCATTCAGGTGAGTTGTGAGTACATTGGTTGCAGTAGTTCTACTAATGGTGGCGAGTAAAGATGCAGTACTGTAGGGTGAGCGAGCGGTCGAATCACCACTAAATTGAATTTGATGCTCCACGGAACGACGTCCAATGTGACGTTACGATGCGCCATCTGCGCCCGAGCGGTTAGTCTCATGAAGGGGTACTTCATTTCTCCGTGTTTTGGGGTACCTCACTAGAGAACTTGGTGCATCAAGGTACTTAAAAGAAATTGGTACCGTATTACACACACACACACACACCACAACATTGTGCTTTATCTCGCACCTTGTGATCGAAGGCGTCGACCTGGTTCTTCTCGCAGCCCTGTATGACCTCTATCAGTGTGTCGATGACTTGATTAATCAGTGAGAACGTCTGCATGTTGATCTGGCTGGCCAGCAGGGGCAGGAAGTCGCAGAGGGCCATCACCAGGTTGACTTGCTTGATGTTGTCCGGCTGGTCGCGCAGGTACTCCTGCATCTCCATATTCTGGCCGTCGCACATGGACGCCACCACCTGAATGTAGACTTTGGAGTAAGTGGAGAAACGATGGTTATGTGCACTGCGCCATTTGGTGACGGTTTGTGTCAGTTCAGCGATGTGGGCCTGGCAAGCTCTGCAGCTTCAGTGGTCCCACAACGACCACAGCTGCACGAATGACACTTCCAGTTGCATGCACTTTTGTGAGCTCACGAGTTTCAGTGCTCACATGGTGTAACCAACATCTCAATCTTTGTGGTACGGGGCAAAGACATGGTATAAATGTTACGTCCACTTTCCGCATTCGTCCAGAAGCCGCATAATGCGGATTCTGGACGCGTCGGCGTCCAGTTTCCGCATAATGCCGTTTCTGGACGACACGGCATCCAGAATACGCATTGGAAAGAAGAGGCATGCATTACCGCACCATGCGTAATCTGGACGTCCAGAATCAGCATTTCTTTGCCATTATGAAGGTGGCGCACAGTAAGCCTGAGCAGCGGGTGAAGTAGATGGAGGAGTGTTCACCCCACTTACAGTTTGCACTAAAACTCGGCCGGCGTCGCGCCTGGCGGGTCTCAGCTGAGGCTCAGCGCGACCACCAACTTCAGGGCGCGCTCCGCGCGCCCTGAAGTCGGTCACCGGTCGCGTTAAGCCTAAGCTTCGACCCGCCAGACTGCGACGCCGACTGACTCTTGTGGACTGTGGGCGCAGGGCGAGCCTAAGCATAGCCTAATTTTAAAGGAATATCATACTTTCAAAGACAACAACATTGTAATGAATCAAGGAATGCGTATTCTTGACGTCCAAGTTACGCATATAGAGCCAGGAGCATGCTTCTCCTTCTCCAAAGCGGATTCTGGACGGCGCCGCGTCCACAATCCGCATTATGCGGAAACTGGACGCGTCGATGTCCAGAGTCCGCATATGCGGATTCTGGACGAATGCGGATTCTGGACGTCACATAAATATTAACCTTCGTGACCACAAACAAGTTGAAGACGACGTTGGCGATATCTGGCAGTCTCTGAGCCACCTGAGCCAACGCTACCCACCTGCAGGACCAGGTCCAAATGTCCAGGATCTTCCGTGGCCTCCTCATCCAATTCCGTCTCAGTGGCCAAATTGACCGCCGCTACCTTCTTCTTTAGATTCAGGATCAGAGACTGCCAGTTCGATTGCAGTCCTGGCTCCACCGACTCTTCCATGACCGTCGTCTGTTGCGCCACGGAGTATCTGGAATCGGTGGATGATGTCAACAGCGTTGCAACGGATGTATATGTTGCAGGCCATGGCCGTCTTCAGGCCATCGCCGTCTAGACGGCTTTGGCCTGGTCGATCAGGCCGTGGCCGTCTAGACGGCGTTGGCCTGATGCGTCAGGCCATGGCCGTCTTCTGCTCGAAAAGACGGCCATGGCCTGATGGACCAGGCCGTAGCCGTCTATGAGAGTGTCAGCTGTTGCAAGCGCTTGCAGGAAAGGGGCACAGCAGGCCTAAGCAGGAAGTGAAGTAGATGGAGGAGTGTTTATACCACTTAACGTTTGCACTAAAACTCGGCCGGCGTCGCGCCTGGCGGGTCGAAAACTGAGGCTTAGCGCGACCACCAACTTCAGGGCGCGCTAACGCGCGCCCTGAAGTCGGTCACCGGTCGCGTTAAGCCTAAGCTTCGACCCGCCAGACTGCGACGCCGACTGACTCTTGTGCATTGTGGGCGCAGGGCGAGCCTAAGCACAGCCTAAACTGGAAGGAATACACTATGCCGGAAACTAACAGAGAAAGGAAAAGACGGCCATTGCCTGGCGCAGCAGGCCGTGGCCGTCTAGACGGCTGTGGCCTGACGCATCAGGCCATGGCCGTCTTCTGCTCGAAAAGACGGCCACGGCCTGATCGACCAGGCCAAAGCCGTCTAGACGGCGGTGGCCTGAAGACGGCCATGGCCTGTGACAGATACATAGCTGTAATCTTCGTCATCCAACAAGCCATTACTTGCAGTCATGTCGCTTCAGAAATTCCTTGGCAACGTTCCAGCGAGAGGCGATCTCGCGACTCTCTTGAGCGGCCGCTAGCGCCTCGGCGATCCGACTTCGGTCGTTCTTCCGCTGAGTGCCGCCAGGCAGTAAGGCGCAAAGTCGGTCGATGGCGCTCGTTTTGCCTTCGTCCTGCAAGAACTCCAAAATTACAAGATCGAAAATTGGCTAATACTCC